>CAUYRH010147722.1:0-26026 GCA_963574655.1 Perodicticus potto | reverse complement strand
TTTTTTTTTTTTGAGACAGAGCCTCAAGCTGTCACCCTGGATAGAGTGCTGTGGCATCACAGCTCACAGCAACCTCCAATTCCTGGGCTCAGGCGAGTCTCTTGCCTCCGCCTCCCAAGCAGCTGGGACTACAGGTGCCCGCCACAACGCCCGGCCATTTTTTGGTTGCAGCCATCATTGTTTGGCGGCCTGGGCTGGATTCGAACCTGCCAGCTCAGGTGTACGTGGCTGGCGCCTTAGCCCATTGAGCCACAGGCGCCGAGCCATCTACTTTTCATATTTTTACTGTAGACACGTGTAGCCTTAAAAAAATTGTAATATTTTTGGCATGTTTTAGTTTTCATATACATTACTTCATCATCCTCTTGTATGTAGCTTTTTCCCCGAGAATTTCAAAACCTTTTTTTTGTTCAGCAAAATATATTTTTAGAATTAACCATGTTGACAGATGTCTCTATTTTATTCACTTTTACTGATGGTTGTTACGTGTTGGATGAATAAATCAAATAAATTGTAGCCATTCTCATACTGATTATTTCAAAATTGTTTCCATTTCAGGAATATTCTTTTGCATTTTTCTGGATCTTCTTAGGCAAGACTTTCCTTAGGGATATATATGTAGGGCTAGAATTTGGGCCTATAGGGTATTTTACACTGACCAGGACTAGATGGGGTCACATGGTTCTCTAAAGTGATTGTGTCCAATTATAGGTCCCCCCTGCCCCTCCAATTCTAGCAGTCCTGTTGTTACACTTCTCACGAAAACTTATTTTCATCAGAATTTTTTTGGTTGTTGTTTTTTGAAGTTTTGGCCAGGGCTGGGCTTGACTCCACCACCCTTGGTATATGGGGCCAGTGCCCTACTCTTTGAACCACAGGCACCACCCTTTTTATCAGAATTTTTCATTTTTACCAATCTGATAATATGAAACAGAATACCTTACTGATTAAATAAAAATTTCCCTAATTGCTACTGAGGTCAAGTATCTTTTTATATGTATTTTTTTTTTTTTTTTGAGACAGAGCCTCAAGCTGTCACCCTGGATAGAGTGCCATGGCATCACAGCTCACAGCAACCCCTAATTCCTGAGCTCAAGCGAGGCTCCTGCCTCTGCCTCCCAAGTAGCTGGGACTACAGGCACCCGCCACAACGCCTGGCCATTTTTTGGTTGCAGCCATCATTGTAGTTTGGCGGGTCTGGGCTGGATTCGAACCCGTCAGCTCAGGTGTACGTGGCTGGTGCCTTAGCCCGTTGAGCCACAGGCGCCGAGCCTATCTTTTTATATGTTTACTGACCATCCAGTTCTCTTGTTCTGAGAATTGTATCTTTTTTACTTATTTCTTAGGTTGTTTTTATTATTAATGATTCATAAATTTTCCTTATAATTTTGGTGACCTAATATTGTAAAGATTATAAAATAAGATATCTTATAATCTAAAATGTTATAAATATTTTTATAACAATAACATATAAAAACAAAATATTATAAACATAAAAACATAGATGATAGTAATCTATATTTGGATATTTAATAATAAAAATAAAAAATAAAAAGATATTTAATGATAATCACAAAGATTATTATTAGAAATATTATAAATATTTTTCTCCTAGTCTTTGGTTTGGTTTTCAATTTATATATTGAAATATATGCATGTGTACATATATATATGTATATATATATATTTTTTTTTGAGACAGTTTCTCTGTCTCCCATGTAGATTGCAGTAGTATCATCCTAGCTCACAACAACCTCAGACCCCTGGGCTTAGGTGGTCTTCCTGCCGGAGCCTCCTGAGTAGCTGGGACTACAGGTGCACACCACCACATCTGGCTATGTTTTCCTATTTTTGGTAGACAAGGGGTCTAGCTCTGTTTGAGGTGGTCTTGAACTACTGACCTTCAGGAATCTTCTTGCCTTGGCCTCACAGAGTGTTAGGATTACAGGCACGAGCCACAGCACCTGGCTATTTTTTTTGTTTTTAAAGATACAGACTTTTGAGCTGGAGTCCAGAAGACAGTACTGAGAAGAAATGATAGCTCACTGCAGCCTCAAACTCCTGGGCTCAAGTGATCCTCCCACCTCAACCTCATGAGTAGCTGGGACTATAGGCAAGCACTACGACATATGGCTGATTTTTCTTAGTTGTTGTACAGATGGGGTTTCTCTGTGTAGCTGAGAATGGTGTTAAAATCCTGGCCTCAAGCAGTCCTCCTGTGTTGCCTCCAAAAGCACTGGAATTATAGGGACGAGCCACTGTGCCTGGCCTAAATATTATCTTTTAATTGACAAAATGAACTAATTATTTGAAAATTTTTCTGCTTAGTACATTTTTTTTTCTTTTTTTGTAGAGACAGAGTCTCACCATCGCCCTTGGTAGAGTGCCGTGGCGTCGCACAGCTCACAGCAACCTCCAACTCGTGGGCCTAGGTGATTCTTTGGCCTCAGCCTCCCAAGTAGCTGGGACTACAGGCTCCAGCCACAATGCCCGGCTATTTTTTTGTTGTTGTTGCAGTTTGGTCAGGGCTGGGTTTGAACCTGCCACCCTCCGTATATGGGGTTGGTGCCCTACCCACTGAACCACAGGTGCCGCCCTTGATACTTTTTTCATACTGTGAGATCATAAGCTATTTTTAATTTGTTCGTAAATGTTTTAAAGGTTTTTTCCTCTTCTATTTACCTTTTCTCCATTTAAAATTAGTCAATTTTATAAACTATGTGGGATAGAGACCTAATTTTATTTTTCATTGAATTTTTGTAGTTTTTAAAAAAGGCAACATGCAAGAACAGATTTATTTTATTTTTCAGTAAGAATAACTAATTATTCTAGCAAATTTGTTGAATGCTGCTTTCCTATCCTGGAATGGGGTAAATGTTTGTTAATCCCATTTGGGTTTACTTTTCTACTTGAAACTAAGCAGTCGGTTTATTATCAATTTTGGGAAAACTTAAGACATTATCTCTTTGAATATTTTTTTCCTTGCATTCTTTCTATTTTCTCTTTCTTAGAACTTTTCTCTTTTTTAGAACTCTGTCAGATCTCATTCTATTGGCTGTGTTTCTTAGCTTTTTTTTCGTCTTCTTTCTCACACCATTGATTCGTTATCTTGCCTTGCTTTGTAATTTCCTCAGATATAAGTTCCTTCTTAATAATTCTTTCCTTAACTGTGTTTAATATGATATTTAATATTTTCATTGAATTTTAGTTTTAGTGACAATATTTCTTTCTTTTTCTTTTTCTTTATTTTTTTTGCAGTTTTTGGCCGGGGTTGGGCTTGAACTTGCCACCCCAGGTATATGGG
The DNA here is from genome assembly GCA_963574655.1 of Perodicticus potto. Classification (NCBI taxonomy): domain Eukaryota; kingdom Metazoa; phylum Chordata; class Mammalia; order Primates; family Lorisidae; genus Perodicticus; species Perodicticus potto. The sequence goes on along the minus strand of CAUYRH010147722.1, from coordinate 22,722 downwards.
GCCGGCACCCTACTCCTTGAGCCACAGGTGCCGCCCACAACATTTCTTATGTAAGTTCTATATTTTTCTTTTTCAAATCTATCTTCTTTTTTGATAATGTCATTTTTTACATGTTTACTTTTTCTTTTACATTCTTTCATTGTTAATTTTTTTTTTAATTTCAGGTTAATATGAGGATTACAAATGTTTAGGTTACATTGTTTTTACGTCTAAGGTAAATTTCAAGATGTAGTTGAGCCCTTCACCCAGGGGGCATGCTGAACATCCTCACATTGTACCCATTAGGTGAGACCTTGCCGGTTACCCTCCCCCATCCCCTCTCCCTTTAAACTCAGGAGTTCAAGCCCAGCCTGAGCAAGAATGAGACTCCATCACTAAAATAAAATATTCCTTTTTTCTTTTATCGATTTAAACAGGCTTTAAAATATCTCTTACAATTCTGTTATCTGAGTTCTTTCCATGGTGTATTGAGTAGATTGATTTCATTATTTTTTTTTTAAAATTTATTTGTAAGTTTTAAATGGTAAACTTAAGTAGAGTTTTTTGTTGGGAGTCTTGTACAATCTCGAGAGCAGATTTTAAGTTCCTTTTACCAATAACATTACCAGCTTGGCAACATTTCTTATTGTTATGGTTAGCTTTTTGGCTTAGACATCTCTGGACAATTAAATACAGTAGTTTGTTATATGTTTTTTGAAAAGATTATTTTTTTTTAATCCCATCCAGGGTTTAGTCCATAATAAAGCTTTCTTTGTTTTTTTCCTTTTTTTGGATGGCATGTGTTTTACAGTACACTCTTTGCAGAGGGATGAAACCTGAGAGTAACTTTGCTTGGATGTGGGAACCTCCGCTCCATCTTCTTGTCCTCAAAAAGACTGTAGTTGGTCAGTCACTGTGGCTCATTCCTGTAATCCTAGCACTCTGGGAGGTCAAGGTGGGACGATTACTTGAGGTCAGGAGTTCGAGACCAGCCCGAGCAAGAGGGAGACCCTGGCTCTGCTAGAAAACATAGAAAAATTGTGGTGGTACCCATAGTCCCAGACTTGAACCCAGGATTTCAAGTTGCTGTGAGGTAGGCTGAGACCATGGCACTCTAGCCCGTGCCACAGAATGAGACTCTGCCTTAAAAAAAAAAAAAAAAAGAGACTGCAGTCTTTTTGTTACTCATGTGGTCATAGGACCATAGCTCTTTGTTTGTAAAGATACACAAAGCTGTGTAGGGTTGGCTAGCTTATCAGCTTATGCTTACATTTTGGGGTTAAGCTTCTTCATCATTTTTTGGCTACTGTATATTTCTCTGACCTTATTATATTTTGTTTTTGTTTTTGGGTTTTTTTTGTTCTCTTTTTTTTTTTGCAGTTTTTGGCCAGGGCTGGGTTTGAACCCACCACCTTTGGCATATGGGACCAGTGCCCTACTCCTTTGAGCCTCAAGTTATATTTCGTTTTACAGCAAGAACATTTTCAGATTTTCCCTGTAGAAAATTAGGTAACTCTGTAATTGCCAGAAAGAAGTCATTTGCTTGGCCCTGCAAGGTTGGCTATTCAGATGAGGCTTCTATTAGTAAGAAAGTGATCTGAGCAGGAATAGAACCGAATAATCACACAATGGTACTATAAATGCAAACTTTAAACACATATATTTACTTTAAAATTAGTATCATGTTTTTACTTGCATTCAACTGCATTTTTAAAAACACAACTTGCCCCTTAACTGAAAATGTTTTTATCCTTTCTACAGGTAGCTAGTTTCTACCATCTGCATGACATCTCGAGAGAAACTCATATTTTAATGTATTAACTAGTGACCTAGTTCCCTCTCTCCGCCAACAGATAAATGAAACTATGCTTGACTTAGAAAAATGACAATCAGTGCTGTGTGTATCTTCCCTGTGAAAAATACGTTCTTAAAACCTAACAAAAAAGAGATTAAATAGTGCCAAAATTTTGACAATGTTGTCATGAACAGGTACCCATTGAAAGCAATTAGCTCCCTTGTTCTTTATTAAGTGGACATGTAGTTTAATGGGGCGCAAAGGACTCACAGCCTGAATTTGATTTTATCTCTTTTTACAAATAATTATGACTCAAGGGATGCACCCTTTAGAAACAGTATCCTTTATTTGTACCAATATTCTAGAAAATTATCTTTTCCGGTACTGTTAGCTCGGTTAACTTAGCAAGAGAGTGCATAAAGGCACCAGTTCACGTCCATTAATTGGATGTGTTTATCCGAGAGATAAATCAAGAATACCTTATTTGTGGTTTTCCTTCCTGGGGTTTCAATTGCCCTCGGCAGACTACATTCCAAAACTATTACATGGAAAACTCCAGAAATAAACAATTCAGAAGCTTTAAATTTTGTGTGGTTCTGAACAGTGCGATGAATTTTCTGCAGGCCACTCCGTCCCACCTGGGCTGCGATTCATCTCTTTGTCCAGCGGCTCCACCTTGTAGACGCCTCGGTTGGGAGCTGTCTGGGTTAGCAGACCATCGGATTGACTATCCTGATGGAGCAGAGCTTGTGTTCAGGTAACCCTCATTTTACTTAATAATGGTCCTAAAGCATGAGTGGTGATGTTGGCATATTGTTATCATGGTTCTATTTTGTTATTCATAATTGTTAATCTCCTGCTATGCCTAATTTATGAATTAAACTTTTATCACAAGTGTGTATGTATAGGTCACATATATATATGAATATGATTTGGTCCTATCTGAGGTTTCAAGCATCCATTGGGAATCTTGGAACATATCCCCTGTGCATAATAGGAGACTACTGTACTGTAATATGGGTAATGATCTTCACCCCTGTAGGTTTCCAAAACACAAATGGTTTTGAAGCAAAGTGTACTCTTGAGAAAAAACAGTCAGAAGTGACAAGATAGTTCAAATGTTATGACTATACCAGAAAGTGAGTATGCTTGTGTATGCTTTTAAATGGCTAAGGGACCCCTAGAGATAAGGATCAAACAATAATAACTATTCCTTTAACCAACAGAAGTTTTAGGAAGTTTGTTTGAAGGTCACCATGACCTTGAAGCAGGCTGGAGCACAAGCAATCTCCACATAGCTCTTCTGATGGCCCCAAACTATTGTCAGGTGGCTTAGGAACTGCAAGGGGCATCCCAGGAATATGAAGACAGAAGGTCAAATGTCCATTCTTGCATTGTTGTAGCATCTCTGACATCTCTGACATTTCTTTCCCCAATGCCTGAGATGCCTATGTGACCTCTACAGCCAAGGGTGATGGAAAGACCCTTGGGTCTATAGCGGAGCTGAGATGGTGGCATCTCTCCTAGAATTGAATTTGTGTTTGGTGTGACTTCATAAACAATGAATGAATGATTGATTCACTTAAAAACACTCTCTGAACCTTGATGAGGTGCATGGGTTGAAGTGATAGAGACTTCACGGGATGGTGCAGGAGGCAGAGGGGTGAATAAATCCAGTCAATACAATATGACAAGGGCAATGTGGGCAGAGAGGGAGCACAGCTGACCTTGGGAGTGAGGAGGAGAGTGTCAGGAAGGAGTGCTTGGGAGAAGTGACCTCTGACTTGAATAAGAAGGGATTTGCATGTGTGTTTGCTAAGTGAAGTTTCCTCAACCACAAGAGGAAAGCAAAACTTAGATACTCTTTGGTTAGGAACCCAGTAGGACTGGATATGTTTTGATTCTCCTACTCTTCATTTCCTTAGTACTTAGTCCTTGATACTACTATGCACAGTGCTATTTCCAGAAGCAAAAGCATTCCATCCTCTGAATGCCTTAGATGCCGTACATCATAATTGACACCTACCAAGAACATGTTCCGTCACCTGCTGCTGAACCAGGGCTGACTTGCCCAGAGGAGAGGCCACAAGAGGGGTGACCGTGGACGTTTCCTGCTCAGTAACTTCCTCTCAAGTAACACATTAGCTGGGGCAGACTTACAGGGCTGCTGTCAGAATCCCAGACTTGGGTCAGTGTTGGGCTAAATGTACCTTATCAAACTACAGTGGTGAGAGCAAAGCTTGACCACCTGGCTTTGGACTCTTAGTGAGTAGAGGAGCTCGAACAATGAACTGAACTGAAGTAGGATGGCTTTAGGCTGGAGGCGTGGAAAACAGACGTCAAACTCGGAGAGTTTCCAGAGACAGAGGAATTTTGATCTCCATTCCAAGGAACTGACGATTTCCCACATTTTGAAAATTCCAGTTTTTACCAAGGAAAAGAAGCAACAACATGAATTCACGAAGTGCCCACTCCAGGAGAGCCCTACATTAACGAGTGCCGGATACTCAGCGATGAGAAGACTTCTTTCTTTTCAAGTTGCTCCCAGTGTCAGTGGACTCTTACCTGGAAAACCGCAACACAGTGATAGAGCGGATTTGCCAAAGACACCCAAAAATTACATTCCTGTGATCTTATTGCCTTTCATGTCATGACCAGGTGTGATAACATTCAGAGGTCACGGCCAGACCCAGATCTCCCCAGAGCTGTTGGTCATTCTGTAATTTTGCTTCCATTCCACACCTCCAGATCCCAGTCCGAATTAATAGTGTATATCGACTTCCTTCACCGCTTCTGTGGGGTTGTCCAGCTCCACGCCTGATGGAATTAGGCTGCCTCCAAACTACCTGGTTCCCAGAATCCCTGCCCCTACTCAGTGTCTCCCTGCTCCCAATTCATTCTTAGTCTCCGATCTTGCCCCCATTCAAAGTCATCTGCTCAACCCCTGCTATTCTTGAACCTCTCTGGATTTCAGCGAGATGCAGCTAAAATGAAAAATGGGAAACGCATGCACAGGAGTTGCCACCTGCCCATTTACACCCGTTAGGACCAGTAGCCGCGGTAGATGTAAGATCCCGAAAGAACTGAAGGTGGCAGCAGAGGAACACACTGCCCGGGCTTGGTGCTGACACAGCTGGATACAGGCATTCTAGCCTCACTCCATTTTCTCTCCTTCATGCGTGATTTCTCTTCACGCTTCCATTTCTCTTCTTTTTGATCCCTTTCTAATTTGGCCCTTTATACCTCCTCTTTGATTCTTCTTCTCCAAGTCTTCTCAATTGCTTTTGAAGACTTTGTGCAAGTAGAGATATTATTTTTAGTTGTTCTTGTCTTCTATCCATCATGAAATATTAAACCTGCCATTCTGTGCCTTTTTAAAATCCACTTAAACCTTACTTAAATAAATGGGCTCTAAGAACAAATATAACAGAGTTCATGCTCTGTCATCTGTAACACAAAACTTAGAGAAATAATACTGGGTGGGTACACATAGCAAAGATGTGATCTTAGGCAATTGCCAGTAGAATTTTTAGCAAGTGGCTCAGCTACTTAAGTACCTACATCAGGGGTTGGCCAGCTCTGGTCTGCAGGTCAAATTGGGTCTGCTGCTTATTTTCGTAAGTGAAGTTTTATCAGAATATAGCCATTCTCTGCCTGGATCCCTGCCCTGATCTCCAGGCTCATTTATCCAGTTGCCCACTTGACAGTTCCCCTTGGACGTCTCATGGAGAGCTCGATGGAGCATCTAACACCTGACGGTAGCCATCACTGGCTGTTGTGAGCAGTGTTGCATCCCAGACTTGCTGTCATGGCAAGCACTCCAGAAGAAAGAGTAGCTATGATCATAACTGTATTGAGTAGGTATGAATATTTGCTTAGTAAACAAATGTTATAGTAGACCATGAGGGCAGTAATATGCTGTCTCAATTAGTAGTAATAAGTGTATGTTGTTAGTCAAGAAAATAAATAATATATTTATTCATTTATTTCATAAATATTAACTTAGTGTTTACTATGTACCAGACACAGTTATAGGCACTGAGAATATAGTAGGGGAAAAACAAGGCAGATTCCCTTTTCTTTTGAAGTTTATATCCCAGGGGGGAAGGGAGACAAACAAACAAAATATTTACTGTATCACATGGTGATAAATGCAATGGAGAAAAATAAACTAGGGAAGAGAGGTTGAGAGTCCTAGGGGTGAGATAAGGGAGGCTGTTTTAGATAGAGTATTAGTAAATTATTACTCTATAAAAATTGGAATGACAACGCACGTTGGTTATCTCGTGTCGCTTCTGTGGGTTGGGAATTTCAGGGCAGCTTAGCTGGGTGGTTCCTGCCCAGGGCCTCTGAGAGCGTGCAGCAAGGCTGAAGGCTGAGTTCCAGCCCTCTGAAAGTTTGAGTAGGTCTGGAGTTGGCTCACTCACAAGGCTGGCAAGTTGGTGCTGGCTGCTGTCAGGTCACAGTTCCCAGCTATGTGGACCTCTCCACAGAACTCTTTGAGCGTCCTTACGGCATGGCAGCTTGTCATCACCCTCAGACAAGGTGATCGCAGAGAGCCATGTTTCTTTGCCACCTATCGGCCCAGATGACACAGTCTGCTGTTGGTTACACAAGACCATCTATGCTGGGAGATGGGGGTCACGGAGGGCCATTTTGGAGGCTGACCGCCACAGGGCTGGTAGTTCTTTGACACTCCTTCTATTGGAAAATGAGATCTACATCTTCTTACGTCTCTTGGCTGTGGGAAGCGGGTTTGGGGGGAAGTGCGCTGTGACTGCTTATATCCCTAGAGTGTACCAGAAATGACACTCCATTCATTTCTGAGCCCAGGCCTCACGACTGGGGGCTTCCACTTCTTTTCTTGAAATGGAATGCTTGCTCTGCGCCAAACCGGTCAGCAGGCAAGAAGTCCGACTGCTGAGACCACTGTGAGGACGGGTGAGTTAGTCCCGGGAGGGACACCAGATGTCTGAATAAAGAAGGCTTCAGCTGACTGCAGCCTCAGCCACCGCCTGAGTCCAACAGCATGAGGAGCTGCAAGTGAGAACCTGCCGGCTGGGCCTTTCCCCTCCTGAATGCTAAGAGATAATGGTACATTGCTGTGCAAATCACTCGCCTGGGAATGACTCCTTATTGCAGAAGGTGGGAGGGCCCAGAAAGCTACTCTGAAAAGCTGACTTTCCAGCCAGGACCTGGATGAAAGGAGGAAGCCTGCTCTGTGGGTATATGGGAAAGGGCTGTCGGGGCAAGAGAAAAAAATAAGCACAAAGCGCCTTGAGTTAGGAGTGTGCTGGGTTAATCTGAAGAACAGAGAGGGGGGCATCGAGAAATCACAGTGAGAGAGTGAGATCAGTGCAGGTGATGATGTCGGAGGGTTGGGTGGGAACCAGATCATGTTGGGGCTTGGAGCTCAATATCAACACTTTCAATTTTGCTTTGAAGGATACAGGAAGCCATTGAAAGGGTTTAACCAGAGGAGTGACATAATTCAACTTACATTCTAAGTGGCTCAGTCTGGTTTTTCTGTGGAAAATAAATTGCAGGGAGGCCAAAGTAGAGAGAGAAGAGCAGTTAAAAGGCTACTCTTAGAGTTCAGGGTGCTGGACAGAGGCGATGGGATTCATTCTGGAGGTGTTTTAAAAGTAGAGGAAATAAGATTTACTTATAGATTGGATGTGAACTGCAGTGGGAGAGAGAAATAAATCAAGACTGATTCTTCTGGTTTGCCCAAACAACTAGACAAACAAAGTTGGCATTTACTGAGATGGGGAAGAAAAGGGGAGAATGACAGATTTATTTGGGGGAAGAGATTAAAATCCTGCTTAGGATGGCTTAAGGTAACCTTCAAGTAGAAATTTAGGTTAGAAGTGTGTGCCCAGGATTCAGGACTGGACTAACTTTATAAATTAATGAATCATTAGCAATCAAGTGGTATTTTAACACAGTAGGGAAGGAAAAAGAATTTTCCCCTCAGCTCTTCTAAGGTCTCAGTTGGAATGGATTCCTGAAACACAAGACAGAACAATCAGAGAAAAACCAACAGGAGTTTATTTACCTGTATATTTCCTATACACATGGGAGAGACCCAGGGAATGAGGAAGTCCCAAAGAGCTTAGAAAGCATCTCGAACAAAGGACAGTACGTTTTGGGAGATGTGGCAAGACAGAGGAAAGGGGCTTTGAGCCTCTGCAGGTGCTAACTTGTGGGAAGGCAGATAAATGGCAGATAAGGTCAGAGAGTAAAACGTGTTCGTGTAGCTTCCTCTGGTGCCATCTTCAGGCCCATGGGATCTAAAACTGTCTGCGGTGTTCTCCCTGGTAGAAGGGGATGGCACAGGATAACTATTGTCTTTGTAAATCTATGTCCTGCTTAAAGACAGCAGAAGGAGGGTAGAGAGCTGTCCGGCATGGTTCCTTTTCTATTGCCTTTAGCGCAGCAATCCTTTTCCCAAAGAGGCATACACAAACACACACACACACACACACACACACACACACACATATGTGTATGTGTATTTTGTTTGCTTTTTGAGATAGACTCTTATTTTATCACCCTCGGTAGAGTGCAGTGATGTCACAGCTCACAGCAATCTCAAACTCTTGGGGTTCAAGTGATTCTGTTGCCTCAGCCTCCCAAGTAGCTGGGACTACAGGCGCCCACCACAATGCTGGCTACTTTTTAGAGGTGGGGGTCTCGCTCATACTCAGGCTGGCCTTGAACTCCTGAGCTCAAGCAATCTACCTGCCTTGGCCTCCCAGAGTGCTGGGATTATAGGCATGAGCCACTGTGCCTAGCCCCAAAGAGGCATATTTTGGAGTATCACATTCTAGTCTTCCCTAAATCTAACAGACTAAGACTATCAAAGAAATGATATGTAGAGAAGAGGTTTAAGAACCAAACTGTGGGATTTTACATTTATAAACTGACAAGATGGACAGGATCCATTGCAGAGATTGAGTACCCAGTGATGAAGGATGAGAGCAAGGGAATGTTAATCAGAAGCCAAGAGAAGAAATATATTTTTTTCTTTCTTTTTTCTTTTCTGTATTCTTTTTTTTAAGAGAAGAAATATTTTAAGGAAGGAAGGAACAGTCAAGTCCTACTGATACCTAAGAGTAGGAGTGACAATTGGTCACTGGATTTGGCAATGGGGAGGTAACAGGTGACTTTGGAAGCAGAGAAATGGGGCAGTACTTAGAGGGGAATGTAAGGTCAATAAAATAGTGATATTTTAAAGAATAAAGCATGGATAAATTTTGCTAGAAATGACTCAGTAGAGGGAGAAAAATTGATGGTGCAGAAGAGAGAAAGAAAGGGGATATTTGCAGAACTGAAAATGTTGAGTAGAGGAGGTGGGACCTGATGCAAAAGGACAAGTTCATTGTTATAAAAAAGAAGACAATTTTTTTAATTGAATCATAGCTGTGTACATTAATGCAATCATGGGGTACAATGTGTTGTTTATATATACAATTTGAAATATTTTCGTCGAACTGGTTAACATAGCTTTCATGGCGTTTTCTTAGTCATTGTGTTCAGACATTTATATTCTACATTTAGTAAGTTTCATCTGTACCCTTCTAAGATAAAAGAAGACAAATTTTATGGCAATAAATGCAAACAGTAAATCTATTAATAGAGATCTTTCTTTTAAGTTTTTCCTAATTGAAATAAAAAGCGATTAACTAATCTTGAAGAGAGAAAGGGTTTGTGAAGTTTGAGAGGAGAAAAGATAGTGTGAAATAGTGGTTTACAAAGGCAGACTTGATCAAAGTTCCCGAGGATTGGCAGGTGACACCAAGAGCCAGCCTGTTGTTTGTGGTCTTGATTCTAAAGAGAGCATGGCTGTGCTTTCTTGTAGCCGTATTTAGTTACACAGGTGCAGGTGAAGAGTGGGTAGAGAAAGTCAGATTTGGCCAAGCCTGGAGTTTTGTCAGTTTTGTCAGTTAAAGAAGAGGTGGAATTGGAATTGAGGGTGTCTGCAAAGGAAGGCTTATGATGTTGATCATGGGATTTGAGCTGAGTATGAAGAGAAGTCAGGATGTGAGCTGGGGACAGGGGGGAATGAACAGGAATAAGGAGCAGCCAGCAGGGCCAAATGTTGTTGGAACTGGGGTGTAAGGGGGGAGCAAGCTGGCGGTAGGGGAGTGGGATGCTGGAAGCTGGGTATTGGAGGTGATGACCAGGCTTAGTGTTCAACTCTGGAGGTGGGTAGCTGAGATGAGTTGGAGGACAAAATCTTTACTGTGATGAGTTAAGATCTGCAGACTCATGAGTTGCATCATCTTGGTATCAAAATTCCCGAGAACTGTGTCAGGGACAGTGTTGGAGAGACATGGTGAGCTGGGCCTAGAATCTTCAGTGACTAGGGGGGAGTGGCTGTGACTTCTGTCAACAATTACAATACTTGGCAAGTATCTTCTCATACTGATTTTATGAGCCTGCTGACTTCATTCCATCAGTATAGGTCTCAGTTTGAGACCTATGCTTTTATTCTTTTTTTTTTTTGGTAGTAAGGAAAAAAGTTGGTGTCAAAGTTGGTCTAAGTCATCACCAAGTTCCCCCTTTGTTCTAAAATTCTCTAATTGGAAAGAAATATAGATCACCACCTTTAAAAGCTCCTCTGTTCACTGGAGAACCATTGAGTTTTCAGTAGTTCAAGTTGCCTGACCATATAAGGAAATCTATTTATTTCAGACTGTAATGTGTAATTTTGCTAATGTTCAAGGGCCTTTTCTAATAGCTAAAAGAGATAAACTAAGGGCCTTGCTAGGTTAAAGGGCTAGAAGATGTGGTAGGGAGGGGGAGGTTTAATTCTGTAAGTTTCATTAAGTACCAACTGGGGAAATTTGGAGTTAACATTGGGAGTTTTGCTATTAAAGAGAGAAAATCGTGTGACTGTTAATTTATGAAATGAACCACCAGGGAGCCTTTGGCACTAGAACTCTAATTAAATGAACACTCGGCATGGCAAAGAGGATTCCCTCACTCCTCTATTCCCCCTTGACCCTGGAGTCATACTTCCTATAAGGCACTTTCCACATTGCATCATAGTAATTTGTTTTAGTCTCTGTGACCCTGCCAGGAATTGGAGCTCCAGGAGGGACAGATTGCTTCTGATTCATTTTTGCACCCGTCTTTAAGTCCAGGGCTTGAAATCTGAGTCATTTGATGAATAGCTAATCAATGGAGGATTGAGTAGTCGATTTAATACAGGGATGGAAGCTACTCATGTACTTGCTTTTGCGTCTATGAAATAAGAACCACCTTGTAGGGTGTACAACTTTATAGGTACTTGACATATACTTTTGATCAGCAGGTGAGAAAGCCACGTGACTAAGCCACGTGGCCAGGCAATTTGATAGGATTGCTAATTTCCTGTGAAGGCCACCACTACCTCACTCTGGGATTCTGGGGTTTATACATTTGCATGGCAACATCATCTGTCTGTGCACCAGCTCCTGATTTGGACTAATACCGTATCACCAAGGTGTTTCTAGTAATCTAGATCTTGCAGAAACTTTGAGGCCAAGAATCCTCAAAAAACCTAAAGAAAGAGTTTTAAAGAATTGGGCCACCTCATGGGCCATCCTTGGCAGGAACCCTGAACTGGGACGCAGATCTCCTACCTGTGCGTGTCAGGGCAACCTGTGAACAGGAACAGCCTTGCCCGTCCTTATTCCTAACTCACGCTGGATGGTGAACCAGCAACCTCAGCTGGAAATGATCCAGTGAAATTTTGAGGCTCAGCCCCCCATAGTTCAGTGGTTACGGCGCCCGCCACATCCACCAGGTCTGGTGGGTTCAAGACCAGCCCGGGCTTGCTAACCATCAATGACAACTATAATAATAATTAAAAAAATAGCTGGGTGTTGTGGTGGGCACTTGTAGTCACAGCTACTTGGGAGGCTGAGGCAAGAGAATCACTTAAGCCCAGGAGTTTGAGGTTTCTGTGAGCTGTGATGCCATGACACTCTACTGAGGGTGACATAGTGAATCTCAAAAAAAAAAAAAAAAAAAAGAAAAGAAAGAAATTTTGACGTAACTCTGAGATGGTGCCCTCTCTTCTGAGAAGCCAGGTCTATTCCAGACCTGCAGGCACGGGTGAAGTAGCCACTGTCATATGTGATAGTTGAGACCCATCCTGGGGGGAGGAATCATTCCATGTCTCACTTGCGCCACTAATCGCTGAGGGAATGCAGGTAAGCTGCTTCCTGCTACAGACTTCTCTACTGTGAAATAAAGGGGTTGAGTCAGGGGGACCGGAATGCTTTTTTCCCGCACTATTATTCCTCAAATACTGTGGACTTTTCTTGTGGGGATAAAAGTGGATTCCATCACTTGCAGGATTTTTTTTTTTTTTTTTTTTGAGACAGACATTGCCCTGGATAGAGTGCTGCAATGTCACAGCTCACAGCAACCTCAAACTCTGGGGCTTAAGCAATCCTCTTGCCTCAGCCTCCCAAATAGCTGGGACTACAGGCACCTGCCAAAACACCCAGCTACTTTTTCTGTTTTTAGCAGAGATGGGGTCTCACTCTTGGTCAGGCTGGTCTCAAACTCCTGAGCTCAAGAGATCCACCTACCTTGGCCTCCCAGAGTGCTGAGATTACAGGTGTGAGCCACTGTACCCAGCCGTACTTCTAGGTTTTAGTAAACCCTGCCCAGTTGCTCCCTTCTCCTCTTGAGATAATATCGTCTCCAGCTCTGTCCCATGGTTTATAATTTTCACATCATTGTTTTCTTAATCACATCAAATCTGGGTTGGCTTACAAGCCTTCTGGAAAAATTAAAAGCAGCTCAGCATACATTTATTAAGGCACCAATCTGAAGCAGACATGGGGACAAGGACAGGCAAAAACAGGGCTCTGTCCTTTAGGGTCACACAGTGTGGCCGTTACCAGAAACATCCATTAGCTCCATTGCCACAATTCCATTTTAAAGACCGTAGGTGCTTGTGAACATGTCCTCGGCCTCTACCCTGGGAATTTTATTTATGCTGTAGGGCAGGAAAACTCTTTTCATCACCCATCCTGAGTTCATGGCTGAGGCCCCTATAACAAGAGGGAAAATCAATAAAAGTATACACATTTATTTAATGTAAGTTTTATGTGATGGTGGGGAGGGGCTTCATAAGGAAATAAAGAATCCCTCCCCCCCCCAAAACCCCCCACTTCAGCCTGAGTGTTTTCTGTGTCAGGTCTGATGGAGAGTGGATAGTCATGGAGACATTAAGAAGACAAAGGGTGTGATCTAATTGTCATAAACTGAGGTGGGGAGATTTAGCAAAGCTTGTTTGCTCAGATTCTTCTCTCTTTGTTTTTTTTTTGAGAGACAGAGTCTCATTCACTATGTTGCCCTGGGTAGAGTGCCGTGGCGTCACAGCTTATAGAAACCTCAACTCCTGGGCTCAAGTGATTCTCTTGCCTCATCCTCCCGAGTAGCTGGGATTACAGGTGTCTGCCAAAATGCCCGGCTATTTTTAGGGTGTGGGGGGGTCTCTCGCTCTTGCTCAGGCTGGTCTCAAACCCCTGAGCTGAGGCAATCCACCTGCCTCGGCCTCCCGGAGTGCTAGGATGACAGGTGTGAGCCACCGTGCCTGGCCCTTGTTCAGATTCTTCTTAATCTGAGTCTTCAGAGGTAAGGATGTTCCTTTCCTCTGGGGACCAGACGGACACCGCTTACCTAGGGTCCTATGTCTGACCTACTTCAGAGAAGCTCAGAGGGAAGGTCAGAGCGAGCTTCCTGCCTCTGCTGTCCTTCAGCTTCCTTCGGCTTAAAATATTTATGCCGTATTTGGGGGTGTGGCGTTCGAAAGGCCATCAATACATTTCCATGGGGGTATGAGGAAGTTATCAGTAGCTGTGGATATAGAGAGCGATGACCGCTTTTCTCTGTTTCTGGGGAGCAGAGATGACAGGTGCCTTCTCGCTAGTATACCTTTGATTGGACTCCTTCTGTTTTGTAAAATTATCTTGCTGTGATTGTGTTCTTTTAACAGTAAGGCAAACTTTAAGTCAAAAGCAGGGGGTTCACAATACTGGGGGCTCAGAGTTGAAAAGAAAGCAACCCTCCTAAGCTGTGTGACTCACAGCAGGGCCATGCCAACCAGAGGTGACTTGGGTGGCACAGGGGACACCGTGGCACCCTCTAAGGGTGATTCATGGTTAATTACTTTGGGGACCAGCTCTTCACCCACTAACGGGCTTCAAAAAGCAAATTGTAGCTACATTTCTGTTCCAAGAGAATAAACTCTCTTTAGAACAAGAGAAAGTTCTGTATCCTCACCCAGAAGAAAGCGGAACCCGGGTGGTGCACCGGGAAATGACACCTTCCTAGGTTTGCACAGTGCGGTTCCTCGTGTGACCTCATGCTGGTAACAGAATGTCGAGTTTTTACCTACTTCCCTGTAAGCACAGAGAGACTTCCCAGGGAATTTGCTTTTTGGATCGTGCTTTCCTAGTGCTTTTCTCTGTTATCTTGAGTATTAGCGAGCTGTTAACGTTCAGTATACCATGTGTACAGACAGACACACACATCCTTTTTTTAATGGTTGTTGTAGCTTCACAGCAGAAGCTATTGAGGAAAAGATATAGAGCCACCCCATGTATTTCCTCCACCTGCATGGCTCCCCCATTGTCAACATCCCACACCAGGGTGGCACATCGGCTACAGCTGGTGAACCGGCACCCATGCCATTATCACCCGACCTGGGCTGGTCTACCTCAGGGTTCGGTATTGCTGCTGTACAATCTGTGGGTTTGTACCAAGGTGTAATGGTGCATAGCCACCACTGGAGTTTCATGCAGAGTAGTTTCACTGCCCTAAAAACCCTCTGTGCCCCCCTACCTGTTCTTCCTCCAGCCCCTGGAAACCAATGACCTTTTGCCTGACTCCATAGTTTTGTCTTTTCCAGAATGTCATATATGGAATCATACACTATAAAGCCTTTTCAGATTGGCTTCTTTTATTAGTAATATACATTTGTTTCCTCCATGTCTTTTTTTTTTTTTTTGGTAGAGTTATTGCCCTTGGTAGAGTGCAGCTCACACCAACCTCAAACTCCTGGGCTTAAGCAATTCTCTTGCCTCAGCCTCCCAAGTAGCTGGGACTTCAGGCACCCACCACAACACCCAGCTATTTTTAGACATGAGGTCTTGCTATGACTCAGGCTGGTCTTGAACCTGTGAGCTCAGGCAATCCACCCTCAGCCTCCCAAGTGGTGGGATTACAGGCATGAGCCACTGCACCAGGCTTTTTGCAGTTTTTGGCTGAGGCTGAGTTTGACCCCGCCACCTCTGGCATATGGGGCCAGCGCCCTACTTCTTTGAGCCACAGGCGCCGCCCGACAGAATCTCACTCTACCCTCGGTAGAGTGCTGTGGCATCACAGCTCACAGCAACCTCGAACTTTTGGGTTTAAGCGATTCTCTTACCTCAGCCTCCCAAGTAGCTGGGATTGAAGGCGCCCATGACAATGCCCAGCTATTTTATTGTTGTTGTTGTTGCAGTTGTCATTGTTGTTTAGCTGGCCGAGGCCGGGTTCGAATCTGCCAGCCTGGGTGTATATGGCCGGTGCCTTACCCACTGAGCTTCGAGTGCCACCCTTTTATTTGTTTTTTGACACAGAGTCTCACTGTGTTGCCCTAGGTAAAGTGCACATGGCATCAGCCTAGCTCACAGCAACCTCAAACTCTTGGGCTTAAGCAATCCCTCAGCTTCCCAAGTGGCTGGGACTCCAGGCACCTGCTAAGACGTCTGGCTAATTTTTCTATTTTAAGTAGAGACAGGGTCTCACTCTTGCTCAGGCTGGTTCCAAACCCCTGAGCTCAGGCCATCCACCTGCCTCGGCCTCCCACTGTGCTAGAATTACAGGCGTGAGCCTCCGTACCCAGCATCTCCCCTGGGTGCTTTACTGGTCCGATAGCTCCTCCTTTTTTAGCATGGAATAACATTCCATTATTTCAGTGCATCACAGTTCATTTCGGTCCACTTACCTGTTTACCCACTGAAGACCTCTTGGTTGCTCCCAAGGTTAAATTTCAGGTTTATGTGAGGGTACAAACAACCAGATTACAATGTTTGCATTTGTTACGTAGAATCCCTCTGCTCCTAAGTTTGTTTTTTTTTTTTTTTTTAGAAAATGTGAATTAAACTCCTGTGAACATCCAAGTGCAGGTCTTTGTGTGGCCATACGTTTGGGTAAATTCCAAGGCTTGAGATGGCTGGCTCACCTGGGAGGAGTATGTTTGCTTTTGTGAGAAGCTGCCTAACTGCCCATCATGTCTCTATGCCATTTTGCATCTCACCAGCAATGAATAAAATTTCTATTGATCTACATCTGGATTTTGGCCCTTCTCATAGATATGCAACAGGATGATATTATATTTTGCAAACTTGATAGTTGAAATTTGGTTGGTTACTCTCTCTTTGGTAATTTTATTCTGTTTGTTAATTATTAATGTCGTTTATCATTAATAAATGATTATCCAAAGAAATTATACCAACTTCATTTGGATGTGAAAAATACTACAAAATGTACTTGCTATTAAAGAATGTTTAATTAGGGAAAAATGTCATTTTAGGAAACATGTATTTTTATGTAACTTATCCCATCTGTCTTTTACCACCATCTCTGAGCTCTAATTTCCTCTCCCGAATTGCCTGCTCTTTCAAAGTAGAACTTCATTTTGCTCACTTTCGTGTTCTCTCCAATTCTTTCCACATACCTCACATATAGGAAGAGTGTAATAAATGCTTGACTTCATGCCGCAGATTTTAGAAATATAACCCTGTGATAGAAGCAATTAAGCACATCATTGACCGATTTCTTACTTGACTAGAGCACAAATACCTTGCCCATGGCCATACAGCTAAAAGGTGGTGGACCTTGGATTCAGAAATCAGGCAGTTTGCTGCTAGAGTTTTCTAGTCAGGTGTGTTTATTAGTAGTCAGTCTTACCCTGTAACCAGAGTCTTTTCCATTTTCCTTTAGGAGCAGTCCTGATTTTTGCACAATATTTATACCTCCCATATACAGCCCCTTTGCTGGGGGGAGCTGATTCCGTTTCTGGCTACTGCCAAGTTGGGGCATGCACCCTGGTGAGGTCTATACAAGGATGGGCACCCATTCCCTGGACAGGGGGATTACATCAAGGATGGGCAGTGAGCCTGAAGACCACGTTTGCTAGGGGAAAAATTGTCTTCTCTCTTTTGTAAAAACTTGGAAACCATCTTCTTTCTCTAGTCTTAGATATGAATGAAGCAGAGCTTTCACGGGAATTGAAGTTGACATTGATTGCCAAGGGGAGATATATGTAGAAATAAACGTGGTCTTGAATGAAATTGTTGAGCAATTGACCAATCCTGAAATTAACCCTAGCTCTAGCATTCAGTCATGAGAACTATTACATCTCTTTTATTGTGTACATTACTTTGAGTTTTTTTATTTTTGTCATTCAGTGGAAACTATTCATGGCCATAGTTTGAGAAGATAAGACTCTATTCCTTTCTCGAAAGCTAACTGGTGAGAACTTTGACCAAGTATGATTGTTATGCTTGGAGAGAACTAATTAGATCTTAGTATTTAAGAGCTGTGTGATAACTAGTTCATGTTATATTTACAATTCTATATTCAAATAAAACCTAAATGTCATGTGCTTGAACGAATATAAAAATATCAGGACCTGCTGTTACTGCAGCTGAAACTGAATTATGGCTCCCTTAGGGAGAATCAATACTTTTCTTTTAAGCCAAAGTAAGATTCTTAAATGTGCTTCCAAATAACAAATACTAAATGGCTAAAAATATATATATTTTAGAAGTACCTCTAACAGTATATAACAATTAGGGAGAAAATGTTACTTGTTTGTTACAAGCGTTGGAAAAATCATGCTTTTCTTCTTATATAGGATCTTGCTTCTACCCCAGGCTGGAGCCAATTAAATAACTTTCAGAGCGAAAAACTTGATTGCTGTTGATTATAAGCACAATTCATCAAGGATAAAACCATTACCTTGAAAGACATTTTCTTTTAAGGTTCTAGTGGTTCTAAACTTTAAACTAGCAGAAGAGTAGAACAATTGTTGATACAGTACTAAGAAATTATAAGGGTTAAACTATCTTCAGAATAATGGGAAAGTGCATTGATTCTTCTTGGTTAGAGAATGTACAAGGCCCTGTTTATTCCAAGGTCACCATTGTGACCTCCATTTTTTGGTCAAAATCTACAGGCTTAATACTTTGCAGCTTGGGGGAAGGTCTTTCCATCTTTCACCTCTGGCACTCTGTCCTGAACAAACAGAATTATAAGATGCTTGTTAAAGTTGGGAAGAAAACAATCGCTTTTAGCTTTTGTTTTATCTGTGTCAGCCAGAGTAGACAGCCCCAAGCCATTTAATGTGTCAGACACAGCATCCAGAGAGTCCTACATTTTAAAACTTCCTCTGAGGAAGAGAGCTTTGATTTTCAAGGTCCCCAGACTACAGAGAAATAGAACTCTGACCGCAAGACACTTGTCTCTAAGAGACATAAATAACTACAACTGCCAGGAAATAAAGCAGGTAATCTCTGGAAATGCCTGGATACATTAACATGAAATATAACTCAAGACTCTCGACCCTTTAGACCTCATTGAATACTTTGTTCTCAATCAACTGGTGAAATTTTAATTTATTTTATTATTACACGTTTATGACAAAGTGTAATGTAATTCATTTGTTTTGTCCGTTAATTCTCTGTCCTTCATAAAAATGGCATACGTGATGATGACCTACACTAAAAGTAATTGTCTACTGTGTGTACTAGTATAGTGATATACTATAAATAATGTGACAGTTTGTAGAAAATTAACATATAAAGCATAGAACAGCAGAAATATATATATCATTAAATATTAAAGTTTTGTTTTGCTCTTATGTTGAATTAGTGTTTTAGCCATTTGAGCCACCTAGTGGTAATATATTAATACATGAAATACTATTTCTTATACTGAAAAATAGGGTAAGTTTGTTTCTAATTTTAAAAGGATGCATTAGACTCGACTCCCGCAGCTCAGTGGTTGGGGTGCCAGCCACATACGCCCAGGCAGGTGGGTTCAAACTGGTCCGGGCCAGCTAAACAACAATGACAACTACAACAAAAAAATAGCCAGGGCTTGTGGCAGGTGCCTGTAGTCCCAGCTCCTTGGGAGGCTGAGGCAAGAGAATTGCTTAAGCCTAAGAGTTTGAGGTTGCTGTGAGCTGAGACACCACAACACTCTACTGAGAGAGACATAGTGAGACTCTGTCTCAAAAAAAAAAAAAAAAAAAACAGGGGGATGCATTAAATGAATCATAACTATTAATTACATTTAACTTTGAAGTAATTTTTGTTGATTGGTAGCAAGACCGAATATTAGAAAATGTGAAAACAGTTCTTTGCTTATTTTGTTTCTTCTAATAGAAGCCACGTAGCCAAGAAACTTAAAATTACAAAAAATTACTATTAAAAGGGATACGTTCAATATATAATAAAGAGGTAGCCATCAAATAGTGGAATACAGTGAATAATACATTTTCTAACTTAATTATATTCAAATGTAACCTTTGATAAGTGGGTGTAGTATTTTTTCCAAATCTGTCTCCTAGCCAATCATCAGTCTCACATCTTGTATTCAAGGAACAAAAATGAGTCACCAATCTGCTCAGTGGTCCATTAGAAATACTTCGTAACCAGATTAGACTGTGGCTAAGTTTAGATTTCTTTAACTGGGAACTGTAGATCAAACTAAGTTTTCATTTTGGCTCTTTTCTGGGATAATAACTTCCAGCAGAGCCAAATCACAAGATACTGCTAACTTCACGCGTTAGAATCCATATTCATCTCTGCCTTGTTAACTTTTAAGGAGTTTTTATTTGTTGTTCCAAGAATGTCAGGTTCTTTGGTTTCCTGTTTTCTTAAATTGCCATATGTCTCTAAATAGATTTCTTTCTTTCTTTTTTTTTTTAAAAACAAAAACAAGATCAGAATTAGCACATAGATAGATAGATCTGTCTTCTTTGATTTCGTCAACCTTCCCACTTTGCATGGATTGTTAAGCCGCGTGATGAAACCAGCTGTAAAGATAGTCTCTCTTTTTGATGACCCTGCTTATCTGAACTCTGACCACCCGTCTCATCTAGGGTTTCATTAGGTGACTGGAAGACAGGTTGCCTTCATTTGTAAGGATTTAGGACTGTCAGCCTGAGAGCAGACAAAATCATTATGGAGAGATGGAGCAGAATAAAAACGCAAGAGGCTCTATAAGAGGAGAAGCTTCCCTGATACGTAAGACATCCAGGCAGATCCGTGGGGAACTAGAAAACTGAGAGAGAATTCTGCTAAGAGCACAGAATGGGTGTGTGTTATTTTGTCCTTTCTGTTTTGTTTTACTTTCCCCTTGGAAATACCATTTTTTCTGAACACAATGTGTGGTTGTTAGGTAGACATGTTTCTTAGGCTGGGCAATCAGAAAATTTCGGTCAGGCATTTTGAACATGGGACTAGATGTTTTTAGGGGTTATGCTGGGGAGATATGAATGTTGGTGCTGCTCCCTGCTTTGTGGAGAGAAGGAAGAGAAGAAGCCGAAAGGAGAAATAGGCAGAAGATAGGGAGAGTGCTGAGGCAGGCTTTGTGGAAACATTGTTTCCCCTTTTGCCTCAGCTAGTTTGAGTTGGGTTTCTGTCACTTGCAATCCCCCAAATCTTGATTACTACAGAGCAAACGTTGGCTGCACACAGTCAAGTGAGGTGTTCAAGTGTATCAGTGAACAGAACATTCTGGAAGGTGAGGGGGAAAAGGCCTGAGAACCAGGAAGATGGTGATCAGGAGAACC
Source organism: Perodicticus potto (assembly GCA_963574655.1). Lineage (NCBI taxonomy): Eukaryota > Metazoa > Chordata > Mammalia > Primates > Lorisidae > Perodicticus > Perodicticus potto. The sequence goes on along the minus strand of CAUYRH010147722.1, from coordinate 2,092 downwards.
CACCAAAACCCAATATTGATCACAACAGGGTGACTTCATGTAATAGTTATAAGACACTGAGAGAAAGTGTGACCAGGTGAGTGTTTGAGAAATTGCAGGAGGATGTGGACTTTTCTTTTACTCCAAAATACTCATTGCAGACCATACATGTTTTCCTAATTTCCTTTCATTTCTTCTAATACCATTGTGAGGATTAAGTTTTGCAAGTGGGAATTACCATGCTACCTAATAATAGTGTCTGGGTTGGGGCTGATAATGTGTCCATATTGGTATCTGTTATGCCTGTGGCCCCATCTGAGTAAAACTGCCCCCAATCCTCATCCAAATCCTTCAGTCCCATCCAGTTTGGTATCAGGTGATCTGCCTTTCCCCATCTTCATCTCCACCCCAGTCATTGTTCATTAGACCAACTCAAAATTTGAGAAGATAGTTTTTATGAAATCACATAAATTCAAAAGTGAACTTCAAAAACCTTTGAAAGACTGCAGAACAGTAAGTAAACTCAGAGGATAAGAGAATAGGGCTCTTCTTTCTTCTGGGTACATTTTTATTTATTTATTTATTAAGTCAAATACACATAGATCGTGAATACATTTATGCATATGTGGGGTACAATGTGTTGATTTTGTTTTTTATATAATCTGATGTGGTTACATCAAACCAATCAACATAGCTTTCGCCTCATTTACCTGATTATTGTGTTAAGACATTTATGTTCTACAAATCTGTTTGACAGATTTGATTTATATCCTTGTCATATGCTCCATAGGTGTGGTCCCACCTTTTACCCTCCAATATCAAACCTTCTCCCTCCCCAACCTTCCCACTCCATTTCTCTCCTTCATCCTGGAGGAAAAAGTATCCAATGTACTCAGTACTTCTATGAAACCTACTTATATTTACTCACACTTTGTTATGAAAGAAAGAACACAACTATAGCCCAGGATAAAGGAGAGAAATGGGTCCATTTTTAATGTAGAGTAGTAGACATCAGCTAGAGCTAGGGGACTGGTTTGTGTTCAATTTGGTCTTGATTTCCTATCCTCATCTTATTAGTCACAAGATTTTGTAGGAACTTGTTAACTCTCATGGTTTTAGTTTCCACCAATATGCGAATGGCTTCCCAAATTGCATCTTTAGTAATAAAGATTGACCTCAAGACCAGTATATGTAACTGTGTATTGTACATTTATTTCTTCTTAGACATAGTATGAAAACCTCAAAGTCAATGCATTTTACAACTACACTCTTTTTGAATTTCTTACAGTATTTCCTGTGTCAGAATAGTATAACTATTTACCTGGTTGCTTAAACCAGACACCTGTGGATCATCATTGACACTTTCATTTTTTTAAAATTTTATTTCAGGTTAAAGTGAGGGTATAAACACCCAGGTCACAGTATTTGAATTTGTTAGGTAGAATCCCCCTTACGTCCTACATGCGAAAGTTGTGCCATATCCCCCTCAACTGTGCCCATTAAGTGGGAACACCCCAAACTTCCCTCCTCCTCCTCTCTCCTCCCTTTCTCTTTCCCTCTCCTCCAACTTAAATTGAAATGCGTTATACTTCTCTATAGGCATGAATTAGATCATCTACTTCACTGGCTTCATATTACTATTACTATTGCTTTTCCATTCTTGTGATACTTTACTAAGAATAATATGTTTCAACTCCATCCAGCTTAATACAAAAGATGTAAAGTCACCATCTTTTTAATGGCTGAATAGTATTCCACTGTGTGTGTGTGTGTATCTCACACGTTCACAGTTTGTTAATCTATTTCTGAGTTGATGGGCATTTAGGTTGTTTCTGACTTTTTCATTTTTGACCCCTCATCTCAGACACTATGATCTTTCCACACTATCTCTTTTATTTCTCAAATGTATCTTTTTTGGTTTTGTTTTTTTTTTTGTAGAGACAGAGTCTCGTTTTATCGCCCTCAGTAGAGTGCTGTGGAGTCACAGCTCTCAGCAACCTCCAGCTCTTGGGCTTAGGCGATTCTCTTGCCTCAGCCTCCCGAGTAGCTGGGAGTACAGGCGCCTGCCACCACACATGGCTATTTTTTGATGCAGTTTGGCCGGGCCGGGTTT
>CAUYRH010147715.1:0-10518 GCA_963574655.1 Perodicticus potto | reverse complement strand
GGCGTTGTGGCGGGTGCCTGTGGTCCCAGCTACTTGGGAGGCGGAGGCAAGAGACTCGCTTGAGCCCAGGAATTGGAGGTTGCTGTGAGCTGTGATGCCACAGCACTCTCTCCAGGGTGACAGCTTGAGGCTCTGTCTCAAGAAAAAAAAAAGAAAGAAAGAAAGAAAAACTGAGGCTAGAGGATCTCTTGAGCCCAAGAATTGCAGATTGCTGTGAGCTATGATGCCACAGCACTCTACCCAGGGCAACAGCTTGAATCTCTGTTTCCAAAAAAAAAAAAACACAAAGATCAGCTTAGACAACTGAAGCCTGTTACCATCCACATGTCCTAAGGCCAACTATTAAGGCTGTGCACTTGTCTTCAGCAGCTCAGAGACAGGCTCAGAACAGGCAGAGGGCCAGGTTCAACTAGAATTGGGGTCTGCCAAAAGGTGACCCAGTGAGAAAAGGCTGAGGGGCTAAAGACTCACTCTCCTTGGACTGAAGTACTTCCAGACTGCAGAATCTAAGCTGGGGGAGTGAGAGAACAAAGACAGTGTTGAAAATGAAGAAATGGAGGTGTCAGTGGATTTAGGGGGCCAACGTGTGCCAACTCATTCACCATCAGCCTGGGGGCTGCAGATCCCTGCAGAGCACTGGCGCCACCTGCAGGAACACAGCTCTCAGTCCCCAGCCTCAATCGCTGAGTCACTGTCTCAGGGGTTGGGGCTCTCAGCAGGCTGTTTTGAAAGCTCTTTGGTTGATCCTGATGCTTATCAGCTGAGAACCACTCCTCCAGAGGGAGAGAGCCTTAAGGTGGGGGTCACAGTGCGATGTTTCAAATGGCTGTCAGCAATGATGAGGTCTGACATATAGCTAGGAAACCGTGACCAAGGAAAAGATCAAGCTACAACAGTTAGGAAGCAGGTGGCTAGGCTCTAGGCCACTAGACCCTCAGGAGGACCATCCACATGGACTCTAAATTTGTATGTGATGAGAGAAAGAGAACGAGCCAGAAACTGATGTTTCCAGTGAAGGGTGTGACTCAGAACAGCAGACTGCAACCAGGAAGGTCAGGATGCAGCCTGCTGTCACAGCTTAGCCTTCCAAAGAGCTGCTAGGGTTCAGAAAGGAAGGGAAAAAAATAGTTTGGAACTAGCAAGAGAAGCCACCTCTGGCTATCTTGTTGTGGTGATTCTGATCTGTGTCTCAGCTCCCATGTGTAACTTCTCCAGCCTTGTGATTGACCCTAACTGGCTGTATGCATTCTCTCCTTCCCCATTCATAGAACCACAGCGTAGCAGCAATGTGCCTGTCTTTAAGAACTACATCTTAGGCTGAGTGCAGTGGTTCATGCCTGTAATCCCAACATTTGGGGAGGCTGAAGCAGGAGGATTGCTTGATGCCAGGAGTTCAAGACCAGGCTGGGCAATGTAGCAAGACCCCATCTCTATAACAAATTTAAAAATTAGCTGTCAGTGGTAGCACACACCTTGTGTAGTCCTAAGTACTCAAGAGACTGAGCCAGAACGATCACTTGAGTCTGGGATTTGGTGGTTGCAGTGAGCTATGATGATACCAATGCACTCTAGCCTGGGTAACAGAGCAAGAGTCTGTTACAAAAATAAATCAGAGGGGTCGGTGCCCATAGCTGAGTGGTTAGGGCGCTGGCCACAAACACTGGGGCTGGCGGGTTCAAACCCAGCCTGGGCCTGCTAAAAACAACAATGACAACTACAAAAAAAAAATAGCCAGGTTTTGTGGTGGGCACCTGTAGTCCCAGCTACTTGGGAGACTGAGGGAAGAGAATCACTTAAGCCCAAGAGTATGAGGGTGCTGTGAGCTGTGATGCCACAGCACTCTACCGAGGGCGACATTGTGAGAAGCTGTCTCAAAAAAATAAATAGGCTTGGCGCCTGTGGCTCAACGAGCTAAGGCGCCAGCCATGTACACCTGAGCTGGCGGGTTCAAATCCAGCTCGGCCGCCAAACAACAATGACGGCTGCAACCAAAGAATGGCCAGGCGTTGCGGCGGGTGCCTGTAGTCCCAGCTACTTGGGAGGCAGAGGCAGGAGACTCTCTTGAGCCCAGGAATTGGAGGTTGCTGTGAGCTGTGATGCTACGGCACTCTATCCAGGGTGACAGCTTGAGGCTCTGACTCAAAAAATAAATAAATAATAAAATAAAATAAATAAATCAATAAAAGAACTATATCTCTGGCTGAGCTTGGTGACTCATGCCTGCAATCCCAGCACTCTGGGAGGCTGAGGTGAGAAGATCCCTTGAACTCCGGAGTTTGAGACGAACCTGAACAAAAGTAAGACCCCATCTCCACTGAAATAGAAAGACTAGCCAGGTGTTGTGGTGGGTGCCTGTAGTACCAGCTACTCAGGAGGCTGAGGTGGGGGGTGCTTAGGCCTAGGAGTTTGAGGTTGGTGTGAGCTATGATGCCAGGGTACTCTACCCAGGGCAACAGGGTGCAACTCTGTCTAAAAAAAAATAAAAATTAAATTTACAAAAAAGAACTATAACTCCCACCCTCCTTGCACACAGTCCATGAGTTGTAGTGCTGTCCAAGGAAACAAGCAGAATTATGGTCCAGGCTTCTGAAAACGCATCTTTTAAGAGGACACAGGCTGTTTCGCCCTTCTTCTTGCCTGGAAGCCTGATGACACAGAGTCCCCAGACTAACACTGGACTCCCAACCTCTTGACTTCATCTACAGGGGGGGGAAACAAACAGTTCACTTGTCTAAGCCACTGCTGTTCAGATTTCCTTGTCCTATAGCTGAGTGGGTCCCTAATACTTCAGGCTCTGAAATGAGATCCTTTGCCCCTGGTTCAACTCCATACTGAGAATGGGCCCACCTCCTCTGGGGACGCTCCTGGGGCTAATTAGGGGCAGAGACAGCCCCTACCATGCACTGCCTGCCCCACTAACTTCCCAGCCTCGAACCTCATATTTGACATTACCTGTCTTCCTCCCAGGAAAAACTGTATTTTATTCACCTCTGGTCTTGTATTTCATACAGGCAGTCAGCATAAGCTGTGCAAACAGTAGACACTCAATTAATGTGTGCTACATTAAACAAGTAAAAATCTGAATTTCAATACGCTAGGTTGAAAAAACCTTGACTGAATTGTCTAATGACAATTCCTTTTTTTGTCCTTGCCAAGAATATAGTCCCCATTATCTACAAATTCCAAGTTTTCCGTACTGGACCTTGCTTCTGCTAAAGGTCATAAAGTTCCCTAATTTTGTCCAAGCCCCTACATTTGCCACAGTAAGCTGGACCAAAGGCGGAGGAAAGTACCAAAAGCAAAGTCTGCCAAGCTCTGAAGAGTGGAAACCAGGTGACCCGGAGCACGGAGAGACTAGAAGATGTCGGGCAGCTCCTGAGGCAGCTCAGGCAGGTGAGGAGTCCTCTGCGGGCCTCTTGCACGTGGTCCCCAGCAGCTTTAAAAGAGTTTGCCATTAGGCCAGTGCAGTGGCTCACACCTGTGATCCCAGCACTCTGGGAGTCTGAGGCAGATGGATCGCCTGAGCTCATGAGTTCAAGACCAGCCTGAGCTAGAGCAAGACCCCCCCCACCTCTAAAAATAGCCAGACATTGTTGTTGCCTATAGTCCCAGCTACTCGGGAGGCTGAGGGAAAAGAATCACTTGAGCCAGGAGTCTAAGATTACTGTGGGCTATGACACCAAGGCACTCACTCTACCAGGGCAACAAAGTGAGACTCGGTCTAAAAAAAAAAACAGAAAGAAGAATTTGCCATTGAGTTCCTGGATCGCAGGTGCCACACTCCACATGGAGCCCAGATCTGCAAACGCAAAGCTGAGGAAGAGAAAGAGATGAAGCTCTAAGCCTATCTCAGGAGAAGCCCAGAGCCACAGCGGGGCACAGCCCCAGGCAGGAGGACAGTTCCTTTCGCTCTGCAGCCTTTCCAAATACACAAACTGGCCAAAAGTATGTCCATATTCAGGACTAGGGTGGGCAATGCAAGGCTGTTGTGGGCCTCAGATGGCCCGAGGACACGCTGACTCTTCACTACGCAGGGAACACCTGCTGCTCCAAAAGTTCAGAGCATTTTATTACCTTGAAAATGAGAAAGGGAAAATATGAGTAGGTCTAGTTCTCAGGTATAACTAAACCTGAGGGTGGCACGGTAACTTACCTCAAGTCAGAAAACAGAGCAAAATGGGCGGCACCTGTGGCTCAGTGGGTAGAGAGCCGGCCCCATATACCAAGGGTGGTGGGTTCGAACTCATCCCCAGAAAAACTGCAACAAAAAAAGAAAACAGAGCAAGGACATAACTAAAAATAAACCTGGGTCTCTGGCTTTTTAACCCAGGCTGCTGTATTGATAAGACATCGTCAGCTGCCAAGTCGGAGGGTTAAATATGGAAAGGGGGTTTCCCAAGTGTCTCTTTGCCAAGTCACAGTGGGTGTGGACTTGGGAGCTGCTGGACTGGTCTGTAACATCAGCGCATCAGCAAAATAGGGAGGAAAGGAGGTGCTTCCCGGAGAAAACAAAGGAAGAACAGTCGTCACCACGCGCAGCCATTCTGGGCTCTGTGGACTTGGGAGAGGAAGGAGGGCTGAAGCCCTTCAGAAGGCACAGAAAATAGCTGGGTATGGTGGCGGGCACCTGTAGTCCCAGCTACTCGGGAGGCAGAGGCAAGAGGATCACTTGAGCTCGAGAGTTTGACGTTTGTGGTGAGCTATGACTCCAGGGCACTCTCCACAGGGCAACAGGGTGAGACTCTGTCTCAGGGGAAAAAAAAATGATAAAGAAGGCACAGAATTTCCTCCTACAGGGTTTAAAAGATAAAGAGACCACAAGACGTAAGCTCATAACCAGTTCTCAAGGTTTTAGACAGCAACCAGCTAATCTGTACTGTATTCAACCTGCACCTAACGCCTCTATTACATGCTGTGCTGCAAATACAGAGACAGGTGAGCAGACAAAGCCCTCTCTTCAGTGAAGTCCAGCACTTGCAGACGTTCACAGACAAGGCCATCACAGGGAGTACAGCTCCAGGGGCGCGCAGTGTGGGTATCTAACCCAGATTTGGAGATCAAGGCGGGCTCCTCAGAAGAAGTGACTTCCACAGATTTGCCAATGTCCCCCTCCCTGCTGCTTCTCAGCCTTGCCCAGCCACCCCTCTCTCTTCCCCAAACTTTTCCCCAAGACCTTCTCACTCTTCTCCTGGTCGGCCCCCAGGCTGCCTCCCTCACAGGGGGTCTCTGGTCTTCTTTCTTCCCAACCCACTGCACTGGCATGACCCCCCCTTTGAGATAACATCTACGCCACTCTCATGCCCTTTAGAGCTACACCCTATTTTTTCCCTTTTCTGCCAAGCTTGTAGAAAGAACCGTCTCCACCTAATGCCTCCACTTCCTCCCCACCCACTCCCTCCTGCCTACAGTTTGGCTTTGGTTCCTGCCCTTCTGAAACCGCTTTCTTGCAGGTCACAGACGTGCACCCGTGGCCTGCTCATTCCATTCCGACCTGCGCTCTCTGCACTTCGTCCTTCCTCGGCTTCCCCGCCAGCATGCTACAGTTGTAAGACTTCACAACCATGATAGAAACTAATTTTTCCCTGGAAAACTATTTTGGAAAAACGTATTCTCTGCCATCATCCAAAGTCACTTTGTTGGCTTAGAAAAATAGAACTGCATTATGTATAACTCATTTTTCTCAGTCTTCATGTTTATATTACATTTAAATTCAAATTTTCTAATTTGATTTACTTTTAAATATTTAATGTTCATTATGCATGACTCCACAAGATGCTGAGCAATAAGCAACCAGTGAGGATAAGCATACTTGCTTAGCATTTCCAGTTTATGAGGCACTTTCATATGACTTATTCCATCTGGTCTTTATAACCCCTGTAAAGTATGCATTACTATTGTCCTCATTGTACAGAGGCATGAGATAAGGATCAGAGAGGTTAAGTGGCTTCCCCAAGATTGCACAGCCAATTTAGAGTGAGGATTTGAATGTAAGGCTTCTAATTTCAAAGCCTACATTCTTTCCATTATCTTTGCAAACCACAATATTCTTATCAGATTTTACCATTATTAAAATAAGATGAAAGCTATTTATAATTTTGGTATCTTCTATGGCAGGTTTTAGGAAGCCACAGACTTGGGCAAAATCCTGTCCTGCACCATTTTTTGTAGATAAAGTTTTATTGAAACATGGGCATGCACATTCACTTATTTGCTGTCTATGGCAGCTTTCATGCTACAATGGCAGAGCTGATTACTAGTAACTGGGATTATGGCCTTATAGCATTAAATATTTACTGTATGACTCTTCATAGAAAAGGTTTGCCACCTCTTGTTCCATAGCAATGGTTCTCAATTCTGGCTACAAACAAGATTCACCTGGAGAGTTACTTTAGTTTTGTTTTTAAACTACCAATGCAATGCCTAGCCCACACTTGATGAACAAATTCAGAATTGATGGTGGGACTAAAGCATCAACATTTTTTTTTTGAGGCAGAGCCTCAAGCTGTCGCCCTGGGTAGAGTGCCATGGCATCACAACTCACAGCAACCTCCAACTCCTGGGCTCAAGCAATTCTCCTGTCTCTGCCTCTCAAGTAGCTGTGACTACAGGCACCCACCACAACGCCCGGCTATTTTTTGGTTGCAGCCATCATTGTCATTTGGCGGGCCCGGGCTGGATTCAAACCTGCCAGTTCAGGTGTATATGGCTGGCGCCTTAGCCACTTGAGCCACAGGTGCCAAGCCTTTTTTTTTTTTTTTGAGACAGATTCTCACTATGTCACTCGGTAGAGTACCATGGCGTCACAGCTCATAGCAACCTCTAACTCTTGGGCTTAGGCAATTCTCTTGCCTCAGCCTCCCAAGTAGCTGGGACTACAGGCGCCCACCACAACAATGCCTGACTATTTTTTTGTTGTAGTTGTCGTTGTTGTTTGGCAGGCTCAGGCTGGGTTCCATGTGGCTGGCACTATAACCACTGAGCTACAGGTGCTGAGCCCAACTTATTTTTATTTTTGAGACAAAGTCTCACTCTGTTGCCCAGGCCAGAATGGCATCATAGCTCACAGTAACCTCAAACTCCTGGGTTCAAGCGATCCTCCTGCCTCATCCACCCAAGTAGCTGGGAATACACGCAGATGCCATTATGCCTAGCTGATTTTTCTATTTTTTTTTTTTTTTGGAAGTGGAGTTCTTGCTTTTGCTCAGGCTGGTCTTGAACTTCTGAACTCACGGGATCCACTTGCTTCAGCCTCTCAGAGTACTGGGATTTCAGGCATGAGCCACTCCATCCAACCAGCATCACAATTTTTAAAACTCCACAAATGATTTTAATATATAGCCAATGTGGAATGCTGCTGTTCTGTGGTATCAAGAAGATTCAGGAAACACTAGTTTATTAGAAAATGTGCTTGAGGGTGAGAAAGGAATCCCTATTCCTCTCCCATCCCCCCATGATCCCTGGAAATTTCTTTATTTTTTCCTTTTTTTTTTTGTAGAGACAGAGTCTCACTTTATCGCCCTTGGTAGAGTGTTGTGACGTCACACAGCTCACAGCAACCTCCAGCTCCTGGGCTTAGGCGATTCTTTTGCCTCAGCCTCCAGAGTAGCTGGGACTATAGGCGACCACCACAACGCCCGGCCATTTTTTGCTGTTGTTGCAGCTTGGCCGGGGCCGAGTTTGAACCTGCCACCCTCGGTATATGGGGCCAGCACCCTAACCACTGAGCCACAGGCGCCACCCGATCCCTGGAAATTTCTAATGATAGCTATCAACTGTAACAGCATCTGCTGGAGGAGCACCCTCACTGATAACACTCAGAAGGGTGGGAGAGAGGAGGTCCCGATGCGGGGACAGATCTGCGGGGGGGGGGTAATGATGAGGAGCAGGTGCTAAGATGTGTGACACCAGGAGTGACTCCAGTGACAGACCCAGCATCTGAGTAAGGAGGATCAGGACATTGTGGGTTGGAGAGCGACAGAATGGAATTTCCTAGAATTTCCAAAACCTGAACGTGCGCCTTTATTTTGACACATTTTCTGCCCCTTAATAATTTCATTTATTTAAAAATTTTTTGACCAGGGGTGGCACCTGTAGCTCAAGTGACTAAGGCGCCAGCCACATACACCAGAGCTGATGGGTTCGAATCCGGCCTGGACCTGTCAAACAACAATGACAACTACAACCAAAAAATAACTGGGCGTTGTGGCCGGCGCCTGTAGTCCCAGCTACTTGGGAGGCTGAGGCAAGAAAATCGCTTAAACCCAAGAGCTCGAGGTTACTGTGAGCTGTGATGCCACAGCACTCTACCCGGAGCTATAGCGTGAGGCTTTGTCTCAAAAAAAAAAAAAAAAAATTTTTTTTTGTTTTTGATCGGGGCAGTGCCCGTAGCTCAGTGGGTAGGGTGCCGGCCTATACTGAAGCTGGCAGGTTCAAATCCAGCCTGGGCCAGCTAAAAAAAACAATGACAAGTGCAACAACAACAAAAAATAGCCAGGTGTTGTGGCGGGCGCCTGTGGTCCCAGCTACTTGGGAGGCTGAGGCAAGAGTATTGCTTGAGCCCAAGAGTTTGAGGTTGCTGTGAGCTGTGACACCATATCACTCTACCCAGGGTGACAGCTGAGACTCTGTCTCGAAAAAAATTTTTTTTCTTGATCGATTAGCAACTTGACGGGAGCTCGGTGCCTTAAGCTAAAATTGCCTCATGCTCCATAGGGACTCCTTTACATCTCATTTAAAATCATGAAAACAACATTAGGATTTTTAAAGGAGAAAAGCATTAAATGTTTATTGTAGAAATATTTAAAAAAATACAGATAAGCAAAATAGGAGTACTGTCCATAGTCCTACCACCAAAACTCAAACGTGCCTAAAGATCTCAGTGTGAGGCTGTGCCTTCCTCTCCGTGACCTTTTCACTTAACAGTGTGACCCTTTCGGTGAGTCGTTACTAGTTGAATCACTTAAGGGCTCTTTTATTTTTTTTTTTGAGACGGAGCCTCAAGCTGTCACCCGGGGTAGAGTGCCGTGGCATCACAGCTCACAGTAACCTCCAACTCCTGGACTCAAGCGAGTCTCTTGCCTCCTCCTCCCAAGTAGCTGGGACTCCAGGCGCCCGCCACAATGCCTGGCCATTTTTTGGTTGCAGCCGTCATTGTTGTTTGGCGGGCCCGGGCTGGATTCGAACCCGCCAGCTCAGGTGTACGTGGCTGGCGCCTTAGCTGCTTGAGCCACAGGCGCCGAGCCTAAGGGCTCTTTTATTATGGCACCAACAATTGCAGACTTTGTGTGGCACGGGTAGGAGGTTCCTGTGAGCATCTACATGCCCATGAGATTGGCAAAACTTTAACAGTCGGACAACACCAGGTGTTAATGGTAAAGGAACCTTTGTCCTACTGGTGGGAGTACAAGTCAGTCTCTTTCCCACTCAGGCAGTGTGAGCTGTGTGGCTCTGAGACGGAGCACTTGGCGCAGGCCCTGGAGACACTTTCACACGGATGCACATGAAAACACACACAAGCTGTTCACTGAGACTCTGTTCAAGGCAGCAAAAACTGGAAAAGCATTAGTTTGAACCATGTGAAACTGATGGTTTTGCAGATAAAAAATGGCCCATTACCAGCAATTTTTTCATAGGGTACAACCTAAGCATCAGAATTTCTATGGCAGGCTCAGTGCCTGAGGCTCAGCGGCTAGGGCGCCGGCCACATACACCGGGGCTGGCAGGTTCGAACCCAGCCGGGGCCTGCCCAACAACAATAAAAACTACAACAGCAGCAGCAACAACAAAAAAAATAGATAGGCATTGTGGCGGGTGCCTGTAGTCCCAGCTACTCGGGAGGCTGAGGCAAGAGTTAGAGGCTTAAGCCCAAGAGTTAGAGGTTGCTGTGAGCTGCGACACCACAGCACTCTACCCAGGGCAACATAGTGAGACTGTGTCTCACAAAATAAATAAATAAATAAATAAATAATGTCTATGGCAGGTGGACATACTATGTCACACAACATCGTGAGACAGCAACCAAAATACTATTTACCGATTTAACTAATAAACATGTAGGACAATAAAGTAAGACTCACACACATACACACAGTGAACAGAAGTGATCACCAGCTACCTGCCCGTCACCTCTGCTATCTGCTTTGCAGGGGACACCGTCCCGATGGCCACACTAACCCCCAAACAGCAGCTCCCAGCCCCCGGAGCTCTGACCCCTACCACTGTTTCTGCTTGCATGTCTGGTTGTCCAGCTCCACTCTCCAGGACTGGGGCCCTTCAGACCCTGACGCCTTTCTACCCTCCTGCAAACCCTGACTTTGTCCTTTGTCTTTTTAATTTTTTTTAATTTTTATTTATTTATTTATTTATTTTTATTTTATTTTTTTTTTTTTTGAGACAGAGCCTCAAGCTGTCACCCTGGATAGAGTGCTGTGGCATCACAGCTCACAGCAACCTCCAATTCCTGGGCTCGAGCAAGTCTCCTGCCTCTGCCTCCCAAGTAGCTGGGACTACAGGTGCCCG
>CAUYRH010147713.1:0-29396 GCA_963574655.1 Perodicticus potto | reverse complement strand
GTTGGCTCATGATTCAATGTGACTGTAACAGAAGGAAGTTAATCAATTTTTATGTTGTGGGCTGTCTTTGAAACACGATAGCAGACATTACTTTTAAAAGGTACTACCAGATGAAACTTACTAAATGCAGACTACAAATGTCTTCATACAATAACTAGGAAAGTGCCATGAAGGCTATGTTAAACAGTTTGATGAAAATGTTTCAGATTGTATATGAAGCCAGCACATTGTACCCCACGATTGCACTAATGTACACAGCTATGCTTTAATAAAATAAATAAACAAATAAATAAAAGGTATTACCCAAATATCATTCATGCATTCAATAATATAATTAAGAAAACTTTGTTGCCAGGTATGAGTAGGGAGTCTGGAGAATATGAAGAAGTTTTAAGATATAGTTCTTAACTTTGGGTCTTCAGAAAATTAACAAGTTCTTTTTTAGAGCCTCCTTAGGATTCTTCATCTAGTTCAATCTTCCATCTCTTGCTACAAACATGTAGGTACCAAGTCACCAATAACAGCTATTGCCGGCTACTTAAATATCAGTAGTGAAGTGACAATTGATCACAAGTCACAATAAACAAAAGTCTTTCTTGACTTTGCTTGTCTAAAATATCTATGCATTATTGAGTGCGTACTGTGTGGCAAATTGCTAGTCCTTATGTTAGCCCAGGTAGCTGATCTCTTTCTTATAAATGCCAACTGTCCAGTGTAGAAACTTGGTCTCAGAGAAATAATGCAACTTGTCCAAGCAGCTGATAACAGGTAGGAGAGACCCGTTACAAAGCTAAGCAGTTTATCTCTAGAGTTTAAGTTCTTAATTCTGTTCCATTCGAACTCTGGGCACTAGTATAAGCAAACAAATTCATTTGAGACTGCTAAAGTAAATTAAGGGCTAACTGCTACACTCAAAGTAGAGAACTAAGCTCGATAAATTCCATGTCCTTTCATTGGTTAAGATTTCACCAGGAAAAAATAACTTCTAAGGCTAATCTCAGGTAATATGCAAAATAAAAGTTTCTTTCCTTTTCTTAAAAAAAAAAAAACACTTTTCTGACTTTTCTGTTTTAGTACAAAGTCCCCAGATTTTACAGAGTGATGGTGCAGAATGTTTAGTGCTCACCAAGTATTACAGGTGCTCCCTGCACTTCCCAACCTTCCTCGTGTTTATGGGGGACCATGGTGCTAGTTTTACCAATGGAAGCTGCCAGAAAATTGCATGCTTTGTGTCTGGGAGGAGATAGTTTTTCCGTGATATCCTTAAACTCTATTTCAGATCACAGAGCTGTAGGACATAGAAGGAATTCCTACCTGGTGAGGAGATACCATGATAAACCAGGGTGAGGTTTATCCATCACACAAGATGGAGAAGGGCTGGAACTGGAGTTTATGTAAAACTCTGATTGTATTGACTAAGACTTTGGGATTATTGTTACTGCACTGGGGCCTAACCAAATCTAATATTAATTTTTAATTGCCCCTGGGGTAAAAATAAAGGTATGCATCCTGCCACGTACGTCTTTTTGGTCAGGTTGGAGACACTCTTCCTTGGAAGGCAGAATTTGTTTCATATGTTGACCATGAGCGAGATTCCCAGGTCCAGCATTATCCAGGGCCAACTAACAGCATGAACAGCTCTCTTGGACCTCAGTTCATAGAAATTGGAGATGATGACACATGTCTGATGAGGGAGTGGGCTCAGTGCTACTGGGAGCCTTCGGTAAGGTGGTGGGCAGAAGTTACTCCACTCACCCATAATGAGAGGGGTGTGTCAATTTTCCATGGAGATCACCGTTGTCCTTGTGTGTTGAGACAACTCATAAAAAGCTGTACCGCTCTTTGGCAGAATTCCAAGAAGATCACAGACATTTATTCAGACTCTTTGGCAAGGATTGCTTTCATATCCAAATTTTGCCATAAAAAATGTCAAATGAAAGGCAAGTTTATGTGGCCATCTTTTTTCCTTCTTTCCTAAAAGGAAAATGTATCTCCTTTTAAGTATGTGATAGTCTAGATCTCATCACTTTCACCAATTTGGAAAAAGATAATATTTAAATAAAATTCTGTGCTGTTTAATCTCCTGAGATATACTGCATCAGCACCACAGGTGTAGATATTAAGGAAGACAGTTTAAAGTATGTCTCCTGGGTTTTATGTTGTAATCTAGGAATGTATTAGAGAATCTGGGAAGGCCAAGCCCCTCCTCCTGTTGTTAAAAACCCAAAGCTATGTCTCACAATCATGCACACACCCCCAACACAAATTAAGGAGCTCAGTGTAGAAAATTTGTGAACACCTCAGATTTTCTGGCTACAAATAAATTCTCCCTCATACAAATAGTACATAAAATTAAAGGCAATACTAAATGCCAAATAACAATGGTATCAGCCAATCTGAGATCCTCTAACAGAATTTGTCATTATGCCTTTCAAATAATCTCTAAATCCCACCTGTTTTCAGATCCTCAGAAGCTGGCTTTCTGTTTTGCTATGATTGCTCAATAGAAAATAAACAGATGGGGCTGAAAAAAATCCAGAAATACAAATGGGCTAGAAACTGCCTCAGGCTTTTGAACAGCATCAAAGTAAGTTGTATTTTTTTTCCCTGTTTGACAAACAAATCTCTTGGAACACAAACCATGATAGGGCTTTACTCTAAAGCACCATCAAATGTGTTTGCTTTTGTTTTGTTTCTCTTGAAATTCATAGCTAATTTTGGGATTTATTTCTTTAATTCTGATGAGTAGATGATCAATGACTGCTATTTGAAAAGCCTATTGAACTGGATGGGGGGAGCAAATCTTTGTAAGATACTAAGATGTATATTTCTTTATTTCATCAGTGAAGAACTTCAGGGGCACTAATCTCATTAATTACATTGCTCTCATCTAAAGGCCATGTCCATTGACAGCTGACAGAGACAAATTTTGCACAGAATAGGTTTCAGTTTTTGAGCATATGTCTGACCTTTATGTGTGGACTTTCACATACAGGGATCCAAGTTAAACACATTTTTTTTTATTTTCAACACTCTATTTTCTACCAGCTTTTTTGTTTGCAGAACTTCATCAGATAACTCCAAGTATAAGACTTTGAGTGGAAAATGAGAAGGCAAAGATGCTAAATGCTACAGCCTGAAAAGGGTGCAGCGTGCAGTTGCACAGGCTGTATCCTGAACAAGACACCAGGCCAAGGACACAACTAAGGACTTGAATCCTAGTTGAGTTCTGCTCTCTGAGCCCCAAACCTAATGATAGCACATGAATCTAGACTAGTCCATCATTTTTAAACATTTTTTTAAATTTTTAATTTTATGGGTAGATAATAGTTGTATATCTTTTTTGAGTACATGTGATGTTTTAATGAAGGCATACAATGAGAATCAACCAAATCAGAGCAATTGGGGTATCTACCACCTCGGGTATGTATCATTTCTTTGTGTCAGGAACATTTCAACTCCACTCTTCTAGTTATTTTAAAGTATGCTCTGACTTGCTAATTATAGTCACCTCATTATGCTATCAAATATTGTTCATTCTACCTAACTATATATTTTGCAACTATGAATCATCCCCACTTTATCCCCCCACCCCACTATTTTCCCAGCCTCTAGCAAACATTGTTCTATTCTCATTCTCCATGAGATCCTTTTTTTTATTCTTTATTAAATCATAACTGTGTACATTAATACATGTATGGGTGCAATGTGCTGATTTAATATACAATGTGAAATGCTTACATCTAACTGATTAACATAACCATCTCCTCACTTACTTATTTGTTGTGGTAAGACAATTATACCCTATTATTAATAGTTTTGGAATGCATCATTGCATCATGTACATTAGGTGAGGTCCCCCCAAATACCCTCCCTCCTCCTGTCCTCCCCCACCCCTCCACTCTCCCTCCTCTCCCCTCCTCCTTTCCAGACTATAGTTATGTTTTACCATTTCTAAGAATGTGTAAGTGATTATATACTGATTTCATAGTGGTATTGAGTACACTGGAGAGAAGGGAACACTTCTATACTGCTAGTGGGAATGCAAGATAATACAGCCTTTTCGGAGAGATCCATTATTTTTAATATTCAGCTCTAAAATGAGTGAGACCACCCATGATTTGTCTTTCTGTGCTTGGATTAATTCACTTTACAACTATGTCATTGAAAGTGGCAGGATTTCATTCTTTTGTAATATTCCATTGTGTATATGTAAAACAATTTCTTTATTCACCGTTGACAGACAGACAGGTTGATTCCCAATCTTGGCTATTGTAAATTATGCTTCAGTAAACATGGGAATGCAGATAATTTTTATTTTTTGTTTTTTGTTGTTGTTGTTGTTGTTGTTAGGCAGAGTCTCGCTTGGTCACCCAGGGTAGAGTGCTGTGGCATCTCAGCTCACAGCAACCTTAAACCTGGGCTCAAGTGATCCTCTTGCCTCAGCCTCCCAAGTAGCTGGGACTACAAGCGCCCGCCACAATGCCTGGCTATTTTTTACAGACAGGGTCCCTCTCTGGCTCAGGCTGGTCTTGAAGCTGTGAGCTCAGGCAATCCACCACTCCAGCCTCCCAAGTGCTGAGATTACAGGTGTGAGACACCATGCCCAACGCAGATAACTTTTCAAGATACTGGATTCCTCTCCTTTGGCTATATGCCTAGGAGTGGAATTGCTGGGTCATATGGTAGTTCTGTTTTAGTCGAGTACCCTCCATTCTATTCTCTGTAGTGTTTTCACTAACTTACATTCCTACCAACAATGTGTAAGGGTTTCCCCTTCTCTACAGCCTCACCAGCATTTCTTCTTGGCTGTCTTTTTGGTAAAAGCTACTTTAACTGGGTTGAGATGATATCCCATTACAGTTTTGATTTGCATCTCTCTGATGGCTAATAATGTTGAACATTTTTTCATATATCTGGTGGCCGTATGTATGTCTTCTTTTGAGGAATGTCTATTCAGATCCTTTGTCTATTTGTAATAGTATTATTTGATTTCTTCCTCTTGAATTGTCTGAACTCCTTCTCATTCCAGTCATCAATCCCTTGTCAGATGGGTAGTTTGCAAATATTTTCTCCCCTTCTGTAGGTTGTCTCTTCTCTTTGTTGATTGTTTCTTTTGCTGTGCAGAAGCTGGGCAGAAGTTTTGTAGCTTGATGCTACCCCTTTTGTCCAATTTCTCTTTAGTTGTCTATGCTTTGAGGGTATTACTCAAGAAGTCCTTGCCTAACACAGTGTCCTGAAGCATTTCTCTAGTGTTTTCTTTTAGAAGTATCACAGTCTCAGGTCTTAGATTTAAGTCCATAAGTATTTGATTTTTGCCTATGGCGAGAGATAAGGGTCTAATTTCATTCTTCTGCATATGGATATGCAGTTTTTCAACCCCATTTATTGAAGAGACTATCCTTTCCCCACTGTATGTTCTGGGAATCTTTGTAGAAGATAAGTTCACTTTAGATGTCTGGATTTATTTAGGGGTTCTCTATTCTGTTCCCTTGGTCTTTGTGTCTGTTTTTATGCCAGTACCATGCCATCGTATATTTGAATTCAGGTTATGGAATTCCTTCGGTTTTGTTCTCTTTGTTCGGGATGGCATTGGCTATTCTGGGTCTTTTGTGGTTTCAAACAATATTAGGATTATTATTCTGCTTCTGCGAAGAATGTTATTGATGTTTTGGTGGGTAGATAAGTATGTTTTGAAGATAGTCCCACCCTTGGCAGAATTCAGCTGGATCATTCAAAGAAGACATCTTTTTCTGTTTCACACAGAAGCACCATAAGATCTTAGCAGTGGCCTAGTCACTGTTAAGGAAAGGACAGAAAGAGGCTTTCGTGACTCTCTCCACTTTCCAGATTAACAATGAGAGTGCCACTCTAGTTAGTTAAGAAACACACAGAGAAAGGCCGGAATGAGCGAAGTTAAAGTAGATAATTGCAAAATTCCAGATTCACTGTGACAATCCATCAGCAATAGAGGAATGAAGCCTGGCATGATGACAAAATGCTGTAGCTACAGCAAATTTTAGCATTTCCTTGAAGGGCACCAAAAAGTGTTAGTTTAGTTAAAGCCGTAAGATCTGGCTTGGCCAGTCTGTACTCAAATCCTGGTTCTTTCCCACTGCTAATTGTGTGTGTGTAACTGTTTACTATATATATATACCTATATTTTACCTATAAAGCAAATATATACATATATATATATATATGTATATATTTGCCCAACCCAGATAACTTTATATATATATATTATAGGTAAAATTAGCAAAAAGAAAAAAAGCCTACCTCATAGAAATATTCTGTGATAATTCATAATGGCATGGCACACTTATGTGACTGATAAAGGGCAATTATTATAGCAGCAGCAGCATCATGGTCATTATTGCAGGCCTGAATCTGAAGTCCTGTTAGGGGTATCCAGCCTGCAATCAGCAGGTCACACGCACATTTTGTGAGGACTTTTTTGCTTATCTGTGGTGGCGGATATCAAGAAAATTATGCACACACCTTTTTTTTTGTTTTTTCTGCTCAGCTTTCTTTAGTGTTTATGTATTTAATGTGTGGCCCAGGACAACTCTTCTTCCAAAGTGTGGCAGAAAAGAAAAAAAGGTTGGACACCCCTGCACACATATGTGAACTCTAATTCCCTTAAAGGTTGGAGGCCCCTGCACACATATATGAACTCTAATTCCCTTAAAGGTTGGACACCCCTGCAGACATATATGAACTCTAATTCCCTTAAAGGTTGGACACCCCTGCACACATATATGAACTCTTATTCCCTTAAAGGTTGGACACCCCTGCACACATATATGAACTCTAATTCCCTTAAAGTTTGGACACCCCTGCACACATACATGAACTCTAATTCCCTTAAAGGTTGGACACCTCTGCACATATATGAACTCTTATTCCCTTAAAGGTTGGACACCTCTGCACACATATATGAACTCTTATTCCCTTAAAGGTTGGACGCACCTACACACATATATGAACTCTAATTCCCTTAAAGGTTGAAAGCCCCTGCATACATATATGAACTCTAATTCCCTTAAAGGTTGGACACCTCTGCACACAAATATGAACTCTAATTCCCTAGAGGAAAGTGCCACTCATAGCTCTTTGAGGGCAGGGCTGTGCCACCTTCTATCATAAAACTCTGAATATAGAGTAAAGTCAATAAATATTTTCTGAATAGCTGAATGATGTTTTGAATTAGAAATTAGACAACTTATCATCCTGGTGTTAACCCTTACATATTTAACACACATTTCAATCATGGGAATTTTAATATCTGAAGAGAAGTACTCTCTGGCTGGCCTATGAAATAATTTCATGGTGAATAGCAAGTGAGACTCTATATATTTAAGCAATTGGGAAGCAATACAGACTTGTGCAAATATGTAGTATAAAATATTTTCTTCTATAAAGCTGTGCAAATGTAAATACACATATAAAGAGCATATATAAGGTTTACTTTCTCCTATCCAGAAAAATGCTAGAAATTATTCCTGTTAACCACTTGTGTGTAAGGCATTGTACTAAGCAACTCAGATACATTATCTCATTCACTTTGATAACGCACACTGTACTCCAAGCCTGAATCATTGTACACAGTTATGACTTAATAAAAAATAATTTAAAAAAAAAAAACAGCCCTCTAAGTTAGATATAGCTTTACCTCTATTTTACAAGCTGAGGCTTAAAAGGACTATGTTAACTTCTCAAGGAAAAACAGCTCCTATAAAAACATTTTACCCCAGTCTGTCTGATTATTCTTAACCATATTATATTGCACACAAACTGAAGAAAGAAAACAGAATAATGATGATAGTTAATGAGGTTATTTTCTCTATGTGATGATTGCCAAATGATTTTCAAAAGCAAGTAACTTATAAAATATATTTTTGAAAAAAACAGAAATGCCTTCCAGAACGTGTTTCTGTTTTCACAAGGTTTTCTTCGATATGGATTTATGAACAATTTACCTGGGAGAAATATTAAATGTACTGAGAGCTAAAGGATACTGCTTAGAGGGGGAAAAATATGATACCATTTCACAGAGAAATCTTTCCAAAAAAGAAAATCATATCTTATCAATTCTCAGGATAGGTGAACTTTATAAAAAAAAGAGGTAAATTGTCCATAAGTCGTTCACCATCCAATCCATTTTAAATAATAATATAGTGATATAATTATTATAATTTGAGCATGAATAACCAATATTTACTTCATCTATGATCATAAAAGTTGCAATCAATGACAGTCAGCATGTCATTAATATATTGAAATGCAGGAGACTGAAATAGTTCCCAAAGCATAGGCCATAACGTATGGTCAGCAGAATCACCTGAGTGCATTTCAAAAATGTATCTTTTGAAACATTATTCTTGATGAACTTAATCAGAATTAATGAACTTGGGATCAAGTAATCTCCATTTTTTACACACTTAACATGTGATTCTAAGAGAAACTTGAGTTTACAAACT
The DNA here is from genome assembly GCA_963574655.1 of Perodicticus potto. Classification (NCBI taxonomy): domain Eukaryota; kingdom Metazoa; phylum Chordata; class Mammalia; order Primates; family Lorisidae; genus Perodicticus; species Perodicticus potto. The sequence goes on along the minus strand of CAUYRH010147713.1, from coordinate 20,913 downwards.
TCTTAGAGAAAGAAGTTCTGGCTCAGAGACTGATAATATTATGTATCAATCCCTTGTTTTATAGATGGAAAAACAAACCCATGTTGGTTTAGCTACTTTGCAAAGGTCTCAAAGCTAGTTTTTGTATTTACCTTTCTATGTATTTCCCACAATTTTGATGGGCTACATCATTGAAAATATTCAAAGAACATTTTGTTTTTTAACCCAGCATGGGAAGGTGAATCAGAGACTCAATTAAGAGTTCCAGGGAGGGCGGCGCCTGGGCTCAAAGGAGTAGGGTGCCAGCCCCATAAGCCAGAGGTGGCCGGTTCAAACCCAGACCTGGCCAAAAACTGCAAAAAAAAAAAAAAAAAGAGTTCTGGGGAGATGAAAGTGTTAGTAAATTTTTGCATTAGGATGTAACCATACTGAATGAAGCTTGCTATGCTCCTTTCCATTTCCAAACTCTGCCCTAATGTTCTATCAAATCTATCCTATAAGCCAGAGACAGGTTATGACCTTCCCCAAGGACCTGTTCCTACATGACACTTATCTACAATAGACCACGATTGTCAGTGACTCCAGAAATATACAAATAAAATTGATCAGTTGCCTCCAACTCTGGTTGTCTTAATGATTGATGTCGGGCTTTTCCAAATCTAAAAATTAAGATCACTTTCCCATTGATTAACTAACAATTAGGCCAAGAGGCACTATGTTGTAAAATTTTTCCAGGGCATGTTTGAATTCTCTTTCAAACAGAACTGGTATCAAACTGCTGTAGAAGTAACCCTGAAAATTTGAGATTTGTTTGTCAGACTTACATGCCAGAAGGAGAAAAACCAATAATTATTCTACCAGTTGAGAAAATAAAGTCTACAAAGTATAAAGAGCCTTAAAAATCACCCAACAAATTTCTTAATTTTATAAAGGGAAAAATCAAAGGCCCTCTGAGATCAACTAGTATATGCAGGGTCACATGGCAATAAAAGACAAGAGACAAAAGTGGCACAATAATAATAATATCAGTTTTAATTCAGACATGATTCTAGGTATTTTATATTCCTTCATTAAATACCAACATTCCATTAGCAATGAGAAAAATGAAACTTTGCCTATAACCATATATCAACTGTATACGGAAGCTGGGATCTGAAGTGTTATGTTAGAACCATGATGCTGAGACCTATGCTTAACTTTTCCTGTACCATTCTGCTCGCATACCCCCCAGTCTCCAGTATACAGGTTTAGTGCCCCTTTAATCAAACTCTCGATGTTGAATTGATTTTATATCTCAGATCTGGGTTCATGAAGGCTTTGTGAAACACTCTATTGCCGAGCTGCTAGATGTCAACAAATGAAAAATGTAAGGTGGTTTTATAAATCCAGTGGAGGAGAGTTCTGCACTCCAAAATGTCACTGCTGTCTTTGAGATGATTAGCAGACTTGCAGAGTAACTGGAAGTTGGGGACCCACCTAAAGCATTAGTTCTCTCAGGAATAGGAGGGGGGGAATGAGATCAGGATGTCTCCTAAATGGCTGCTTTTATAGCAAAGGTTTTTGATAATGAGATACATGGAGATGAGTGGACACACTCATAAAGAGAGAGAGAGGAAGAGCAAGGGAGAGAAAGAACTAGCTAAAAGAAAGAAGAGCGGAATACCAGAGTAAGAAACCAATAAAGTTTCTGGGGAAAGTACATATATGCTCGCAATCATCTACTTCTTCATACAAAAGGACAGCTGCAGAACATCTGCTTTTAGAAGCAGTAGCAGTTAAGAGGAGATTAAAATACAGAGGAGATATGCTGCAAGCTGCCTGTTAAAAAGCAACCATCCTCTGGCTGAGACACCTGCATAAGAAAAATAATACCAGCAGTAGATGCTAAAGGAAACTAGTGGGGCACCAGCCTAGTGAATACAGGTGAGGTTCAAGTGTGGTTCTTGTACCGGTTAGAATAATTGGCACTGTTGTCATTATCATCATTTATTTATTTATTACTATTATCAACATTTCACACACTTTACATGTTAAACATAGTGGGGACCCCAAAGCAAATGTAAGGTTTGCACAGAGTTCAGTAGTAGGATCTGATACTGTGTGCATGCTATGTTTAAAAGCCAAACTGTGTACGTGAAGACTGCACTTTCATAACATCACTCGCCTGGCAGCCACATGACGATGGCCAGTGAAGAGAGAACGCTGAAAAGATGGATACGATCACAAGTGGAGGGAAGAAGAAGCAAAAAGTCACGGCCGCAGGAAAACGAAGGTTGCGCACAGAGAGATGAAAGTAATTTGGTGAAGAAACTTAACACAAGAAGAGAATTTCAAAGAGATGAGACAGTAGATGGGGCAAGGTCAAAGAAGCATGGGGAAGGGTACAGAGGCAGACTATGTTCATTCACTGAGCGATGGGGAGGGTTAGTGACAGTTTTGAAGCAGAGGTTTGGTAGGCGTGAAGCAACGAATTAGCCAGCAACTGCCAATCCTAGTCTTCGAAAATAAAGAGATATAAAGATTTATGAGCACTAAAATACGATGGAAATCTGAAGGAATTTTCTCGGTCATAAGTGGTAATAGGACCATATAGCATTTTTTAAAGTTAGAGAGAAACTTCCCAAGTTTTCATCTTCAAAAATAAATAACTTTTACCTACCAGGAGACTGATCAATGCCGTCTACCTTCCTTTCCTAACTCCTGTTATCTCTTTATATCAACTACTTTTTCACCAATAAAGACGACTTTAATAATTCACCTCTCACTCAAAACCTCCTCATATACTTCTTCCACTACAAGGAATACAACACAGCAGAGGAAGCGCCATGCCTGGCAAAGAAAAAGAAAATATTAAAAACGTATCTGTGTGTTCTAAATAGTTTTTAAAGAAGTATGAAGTACCAAAACCGAGAGATTATAGGTGACATGAATTCAGAATCTAGATGTACACTTTTTCTGGTTTGAATAAGAAAAAGCACAAGGAAACTAAAGATTCAATAGCAAGACTGTAGTCAAAAAGGAGTTAAACTGACATTGCAGAAAACGTGATCACTGGAAGAAGATTATGAGATGTTTTCCTAGAACAGAGGAAAAGGATAAAGGACTGAAAATGACAACAGAAAAATTATAGATGGACAGGACTGAAAATGGGGATTCATTTTTCAGATAACGAATGTTTCTTTGTTCTTTTTTTTTATTTTGAACACATATATATTTATAAAACTAAGAGACTTGTACATTTTATCAATCCTTAGAGGAAAAAAAAAACATACATATCTGGAAATCGGCGTGAAATACTGTCATAAGGGTAAGACTACCACTTTGAAGGTAGTTTTATATAACGGTCAATCTTTGTGCTCTGACAAATTACATCGGAGGAAGCACACTTTCAAATTATTACCATAAGTATAATTTTAAGAATAAAAATTTGTTTGTTTGTTTTGTAGAGACAGAGTCTCACTTTATTGCCCTCAGTAGAGTGAAAATTTGTACAGTATTTTCAGTTTTATTATAAAAATGCACACACAACAAAGATTGTCATGAAGTCATTTCTTGGCTCTACTTGCATTCAGCACTTGCTCTTGAGCAGCTTGCTTTGCCTTTACCATCTCGACAAGTTCCTTATATCGTTTCATGCAGTCCTTCTTTGTTCTTTTTTTTGAGGCAGAGTGTCACTTTGTTGCCCTCAGTAGAGTGCCATGGTGTCACAGCTTAAGCGATTCTTTTGTCTCAGCTTCCCAAGTAACTGGGACTACAGACACCCACTACAATGCCCACCTAATTTTTAGAGACAGGGTCTCACTCTTGCTCAGGCTGGTCTCAAACTCCTGAGCTGGGGCAATCCACCCACCTTTGCCTCCCAGGTGCTGGGATTATAGGCGTGAGCCGCTGCACCTGGCCAAACAACAAGTGTTTCTAACCTGGGCAAATGGATTCAAGTAGAGTTCAAAGAATGCTATCCTTGGGTTTTCTTATTCTTTCCTATTGAAAAGATCACCAAATATTAGGATTTAATTGAATTGTGTTAGCATTGACTCAGAAAATAAGATTAGAGGAAGAAATGAAAAATCTGAAAAATAGTTCCCCCCCCAAATAAAAGTTAATTATGTGACAAAAATAGGATTCAAGCTCAGTGAAAATGGGATGGATGAGTGCTACAACTGGGTATTTATAAAAGTTCAACTTAGCCTCATAGAATGTCTTAGGCTCATTTGGGCTGCTAGAACAAAAATATCTTAAACTGGTGGCTTATAAACAACAGAAATATATTTCTTATAGTTCTGGAGTCTAGGAAGTCCTGGGTCAAAATGCTGGCAGATTTGGAGTCTGGTAAAGGCTCATGTCCTTGTTCACAAATAGCTGTTTTATAGCTGTTACTTCATATGGCAGAAGAGGTTAAGAAGCTCTCTTGGACTCTTTTATAAGGGCACTAATCCCATTCATGAGGGCCCCTCCCTTATGATCTAATCACCTCCCAATGACCCCTACTTCCAAATACCATTACATTGGGTATTAGAATTTAACAATGAATTTTGGAGGGCACAAAAATATTCCATTTACAGTATGTAATACCACATACCAAAATATATAATAGATGGATTTAAAAGTTTAATTTTTAAAAATAAAATTATCTATTAACTAGTAGAAAATATATGTGAATACTTCTATTATATCACACATCAGAGGCATATTTAAACACAAAAGCAATGAAAGACATTATAAACAAAAAAATTATAAGATTTCACTCCCCAGTCATCAAACAATCCCTCTTTCCCTTGGACATCCACATATTTTGAAAGAGTTATTTGTATTTTATTGACTTCATACCCTCTTGTTAAGGCACTAACACCTGAATTCCATCCCAATAAATTCAATATAACTTCTTTTGTCAGTGTCTTCAATAGCCAATAACCTAGTGGTTATCACTGAAAAATGCCACCATCTTCTTTTTTACTTTCTTATATTATTTGACTTATTTTACCAATTTTTTTATTTTACTTATTTTACTCTGTTAAAACTGTCATGGGTTTTGGTAGCTAGAATTCGCTTTATTTTCCTTCCACTTAGTGTGTAAACTAGCATGTAGAGAGAGCTTTTTTCAAAAATAGAAAAATATGACACTGCCATGCTAAGGCTCAAAGAACAGTGCCTGGTACCTTTGGCTTCACTCAGCCTTTGAACCAAATGCTCTATTTTTTTTTTTTTTTATTCTGAGACAGAGCAGAGACTCACTTTGTCTCCCTGGGTAGAATACTATGGTATCATAGCTCAATCAACCTCACACTCTTGGGCTCAAACAATCCTGCCTCAGCCTCCTAAGTAGCTGGGACTACAGGTGCTTGCCATTACTCCTGGCTAATTTTTTTATTTTTAGTGGAGATGGGGTGTCGCTTTTGCTCAGGCTAGTCTTGAACTTTTGAACTATGGTGATAAACCTGCTTGGGCCTCCCAGAGTACTAAGAGTACAGGTGTGAGCCCTTGTGCCTGGTCTAACCAAATGCTCTTGCACAAGTCTCAGCCTGCTCACAGTAGTGACAGCCCCCTTCCTATACCTCTGGGAGCTCATTCTCATTTCTCTCTGTTAATTTCTAACCACACTCCTTGATTCTACAGTCATGTAATTTAAAAATCATAATATTTTAAATGCAAGCATATTTTTACTTTTAGACTCAAACTATATGCAAAGCATTGAGGACTTAATTATAGTTATAGAACACCATTTAAATCACGTAAGCCTCTAAAATGTGAAAAAGAGGACAAGAGCATAACTAAAAAAAAAATTAAAAGGGCTAAGTACACCAATTAACTCCCATCTCATAGTTGGAAGTCAATAGATATTGTGTAAAAAGTTGATACATATGAAAAAGAAAGGTATAACCATATCATATGGAGTTACATTGATAACCACCAGAAGAATAAAAAAGTGAAACTAAAAGATCAAAACAGCATTTGCTTCTGGGGAGTAAAACTGGGGGCGGAGTGAAATTTTTACATTTTATTTTGTGCTGTTCTATATTATTTAAATTGTTTTAGCCATGCCTCATGTGTTCAATAAAACAAAGGGCATATATTCAGTTCTGATATTTATTTAAAAAAATAAAGGGGGTTAGATCAGCTGAACTTTAAGGCCTCTGTTATCTGCAGAGTCTGATTTTGTTAACAGAAACGCAGTTCAGAAAGAGAAATCTTTCAGCAATGTGTAGGATGTATTGCAGCGGAGAGAGATGGGAGTGGGGAAGCCAATTACTGCATTATTATAGTAAGGAAGGTAGGAAAGTAATGAGGATCTGAACTGACATGTAGGCAGCAGGAAGAGAAAGAAGGCTGAAGATGTGAAGCTTGGTGGAGAGCGAATACATGTAATTTGGAAATTGATCGGACGGACGCACAGGGTTAGGGAGAAGGAGGAATTAAATTGACTGTAATGTTTCAAGTTGTGGTAATTATAAGACTGGTATTAGCTCAAATAAGAGAGTCAGAAGTAGAGGGAATATTCCAATGGCTAAGCCACACTGAGTGAAGGAAGTTTGTAGTTATGAGAAACACCTTCGTCATTAGCAGATGGCGATTTAGGAGACTATGCTGGTGGTGAAAGAAAATTTTAATCAGGCATTTGGGTTTCTTTCTTTTTTTTCTTTTTTTTTAATTAAATCATAGCTGTGTACATTAATGCAATCATGGGGTACAATGTGCTGGTTTTATATACAATTTGAAATGTTTTCATCAAATTGGTTAACATAGCCTTCACAGTATTTTCTTAGTTGCTGTGTTAAAACATTTATATTCTACACCTAGTAAGTTTCACAGGTACCCCTGTAAGATGCACTGTAGGTGTGGTCCCACCAATTACCCTCCCTCCACTCATCCTCCTCCTTCTTCTCCACCTCCCTCTCCTCTTTCCCTTTCTTCTTGGAATAATCAGGCATTTGTTGAAGAGCTTGACTTCTGGTCTCCAGCTAGGGAGGGTTGGAGACCATTTCTGAATGGGTAGGAGGTAACTTGTAGCTTGATAATTTGAGAACACCAAAATAAAAAGAATAAAAATATTCCATTAGAGGAAGCAAAATATAACAAGTATTGAGACAGTTCTCCTGCATCATAGGACTGATCTTACTATGCATAGCATAAAAATAAATAATAATAGTAACTAGAAAAGTCTTTCAGACACTGCATAGGCTACAAGAGTAATTATTCCAACAGCATGTCTGGTAGTATTAGAAACATACTCCTTAGAAAAATAAATAGATGATTATAAAAAATACACAGGTACATCGGTAACACTTTCCTTTTCTTCCCTTTCTTAACTCACGAACAATGCAAAAAGAACTGAATTTCTTAATTTCACGGAGGTAAATTAGGCTCTCTCCTGGGGACATAGCCATCCACTTTACTTGAAAGATTATTTTTATATTTATACCTGCCTCTCTCTATGGAAAAGATTCAAGAATTTTTTTTAATATATCATTAAAAATTTTAGTTAGTTCAAAATAAGAAAATAGGGCAAGATAATGCCAGTTGTTATTATAAATGAACACTGAAATCTCAATGGACTAATGCAATGCAAGTTTATTTCTCTCTCAAGTGAAGTGAAGGTCACTGAAGCAGGAGTGGAAAGATACTCCAAGCAGTTTTTTAAGGATCTAGAGTGCCGTGGCTTTACCGTTTTGCAAAGGAAATGTTGGATTCCCTATTAGCAGATAGGAGACAAAAAGGAGGGGATTACCCAGGGAGTTTTTATGTACCAGGCCTGGAAGTGACAAACATCACTTCTGCATACACTTAGTCATGTGATCACAAAAAAATTGCAACAGACGCTGGAAAATAGTCTCACTCTATGTCCTGAGGGAAAGAAAGTAGAATCTGTTTGGTAAATAGCTAGCCAGCCTCTCCCACGGTTTACTCTGCTGATCATCAAATACCTGGTCTACTCTTCATCCACACCCAGAATCGACCCACCTCCTTCCCAAGTCCCATGCACTTCCCGCTGAAAGCTCAATTTCTGAGACTAATGGGTGAGGCACACCTGCTCCATAAGCTCTTGATATGGTTCCTGGAGAAAAGAAAAGGGAATGTCTCCTCGGTGCACGAGTGTGTGTATGTTGTGTGTGCACACACAGGCCTGCACAATGTTAAAGGGAGAAGCAGCAGTGAGATAATCTCAAAATCCTTCTAGAAAAGGCAAAAGCAGGTGGCATACAGCAGTCACTGATTCATAGAATTATGAAATCCTGGCGGACATCTCTTCCCTGGCAGTGACTTTGGTTTCTTAATTAGATCTCGATTCTGCGTTCTTGGAGCCAGGGAATTGTCACTGTTTTCTACTCAGGGTGTCCATAAAGTTCATGTGTGGTTTTTCTCACTGTATTAAATTGCACAGGAACTTTGTGGTCACCCTAGGTCCTCTCCCACTCTGGATTCCAGGCAGTTTTCTCATGCTTATCGTTACAATTGGCCACATCTAAGGTGGGTGAAGAGAAGGGTGCCCTTCTTGGAGGCCGCTCTTGTCCACAAGGTTCTTCCATCTTAAATCTTAAGAAGTCAAATTTATATTCTTTAAATCTAGGCTTCTTTTGAAAAAAAAATTACAATACCTTCAAAATCTTTGCAGGTAATTGATTTCTTCGTTTGTCACTCAATTCTGTGTTCTGATAGCCAAAGAAAGTGTTTTCTGAGACATAGTTTTCAAGTTGGTGTGAAGTTTGTTTGTTTGTTTGTTTGTTTCCTCTCCCAGATATCTTTCTCTTGCAGATAAATGTTGGCAATCTTGAGAACTTCTAGTTTATCTAAAGAGCCCCATTCCGATTGTACTTTGCTACAAGGTGGAGCCTAATAAGACCTTTGCTACTTAGAGGCCTTTTCAATCTTATTTCCTGCTTGGCATTTAGAACTATCAACTTTTCCAAGTCTTGCAAAACCTCAAATTTGTGGACAATTTTATTCTCCTTTATTCCTGTGCAAAGCAGCTAATTATTGTTCAGCCCAATCTCAGTCTTCTAATGCCACATTTTCCTCAACCAGTGGTAACCAAAACTCATCAATAACGTTCTTTTTTAATCCTTTTTCTTACAGCCAAAGGCTTTTGTGTATGTTGTCTGCCTTCGAAATTATGACAGGCAAACAAGTGCTTTGCCTCTGAGAAAACTCGCATTCCTATCTTTCTTACCTGTGACATCAGTTTTTTGTCAGTTCCTAATTAACTACTAAGCAAAGGGCAACCTTGGGAAGAATGTTTTGAAGATGGCACAGCCTCTGTGAACCTGACACCCTGAATGTCTGTGTGAAGCAGAACTGACTGTGTTGTAATTTTTGTTAACAGCAACACCCAACGCCTCTTCCCTAATTAATGTGATTGTAATTACTGTAAACCAATGCACTCCAAATCCTTGATGGCTCTGTGCATCAGAAGTTTATTTTTTGCTTGTGTAACATATAACTGTTGGCTGGAGGATGAAGAGGAGGGTTGAAGGAGCCTGTGCTCCCTTCAGTACATACGTACAGTCCTTGTTCATCAGCAGGTGATCTCGGGAAGGAACAGAAGGTGAGCAGTGCACAGCCAGGCCTGAACATACCTACATACCATTCATTACAATCAGTTATGCAGACCCAACTGCCTTTAAGAGAGGCTGTCAAATATGGCCTAATTGTGTTCTCAGTAGGAAGAGATGATTAGAAAAAGGTATAGCCTCTGCCCTACATGCTAAATGATTGCTTTGATAGAGCATTGCTCTTGGGTCTGCGCTTCCCAACTGCCAGGATAAAACTGAAGCGTATTAGTAAGACAAGGGATACAGTTCCTTAGGGGAGAATAAGGTTTCCAAGCAACACATTAAAAAACAAAAACTTTCTTCCTAACATGGAAACTTGTATAGGGGCTGTGAAATGCTATAACAAATGATGCTGTCTGTCTATGAGAACTTTAAATTCAATTCAATAGTGCTTTTCATAGATTTCACATAACGTTAAGTAATAATTTGAGAAGAGTTTCCCCCTCATTTTTAAGAGCCAGGATCCCGATTTCATGAAGGATGCACCATATCTTACCCTGGAACTATCAGTTTTGGAGAATAGCCTCGTCCCTTGATTGTTCCCTAATCTCTTCTCTAAAGAGAATGAAGTGCTCTAATGCTTTTTATATGAAAGCGAAATAAATAAATACCCTCAAATGAATTTCCTTGAGTCTCATTTGGAGAAATTTTAAATGCACACCATCTTGAAATCAATAATTTCCAACTGTGCCACTGACAAGTCACCTACCATAAGGAAATATTCTTTCCTGGCCCTGACTCCAACCAGTTGGTCAAAAGGCACAGGGACACAAGCACTCAGAAGTGGTGGCTGAGGGGGAAGGAGAGGGAGAAAAACATCAAAGCATCACAGCATTAAGAAAAGAACTTATAGGCTGGGCGTGGTGGCTCACACCTGTAATCCTAGCACTCTGGGAGGCTGAGGCTGGAGGACTCCTTGTGTTCAGGAGTTCAAGACCACCCTGGGCCTGAGCGAGACCCCCATCTTTACTAAAATAGAAAAAAACTAACTGGGTATTATGGCAGGTGCCTGTAGTTCCAACTACTCTGGAGGTTGGGACAGGGAGAATTACTTAAGCCCAGGAATTTGAGGTTGCTGTGAGCTAGGCTTACACCAAGGCACTATAGCCTGGGGCAACAGAGTGAGAATCTGTCTTTTAAAAAAGGAAAAAAAGAAGAACTTATTTATTTTGGAATAACACAGAGTCATAGGCTTGATACTGACTTCCGCCCCAAGAGAAGTGAGCTTACTTCGCTATTTCAAGCACCAGGTTCCTCATCTATAAATTGGAGAGATTGTAATAGCATGTCCTTGTAATCTATAAGAGCCAGGTGAGTTCATCAGTCCCTTCCCCCCAGATCACCGGCTGATTAACAAGGACTGAATGTATATGTACTGAAGGAAATACAGGCTCTTTCAACCCATGTAAACAACTCAGCACAAGGCTTGGCAAAAGCAAAGGCACTCAATGAAGACAGGCTCTCCTTACGAATATAAGTTATTTATTATTGTATAAAAATGTGACATCCTAGCAGAGTGATCGGAGGATCATTACACCTATCAAACAGATGTTAAGTCCCTTTGACACAGTTCTTTCTCTTAGCTGGCCATGTGTGGCCACATGTATCCATTTCCATAATGTATCTTTATGCATCAACAGTGTATCTCCAAACCACACCAAATGCCTCTTAAATTTATAATAAGAAAAACAAATCAGAGAGTGAACCTTATCTAAAATATCAGCTTAAGGAAGGCATCAGAATGTCTAAATTCTTTCAAATAGGGACAACACTTGTGATTTTTTAGTGTAGTTCATGGGAGGAGATGAAAGATGATTGTGTGATTACATAAACTAATCTTATCCCTGGTTACAAGAAAAGCCCTTCTCAAAATTATTTCATACATATTTCTTTCAGAATTCTACGCTACAGTAGCAGATAACTTGTTAGTATAATAAAATCAGCATTCTTGCCCTGAGATACAATTTTATTTGCCCATGCCTATAGCAAATAACACAGTTATGATAAACAGTTATGTGAACATACTAGGTAATTTAAACATGGCCCTATGTTTAAAACTAACATAATCATGGCTATTTTTTTCCTATGTGTTGGCTTGACCCCATTGTTCTTTTAGTTCTTTGAAAAGTTGTACATAAGAGTAAAATACAGTCAAACAAACATTTACCACACACAGCGCCCAATTGTTAAGCCATATATTGTGTTCTAATACAATTACATATTTCAGTTGTAACCATGGATGATTTATATATTATTATATTTTACAACTTTAATTACATGAGTACATTTATTATTGCTTTATTTTGCCATTTTAATAACAAGGGACTTTGTGGCATGCACTTCCTAGAAATACAGTGTGAAAAAAAGTTTTAATTGAGATGGCAAAACTTGTTGGATTTCTAACTTCTGTTGAATAAATGTACCAAAAATAGTTGTTCTTTCCTAATTTATTCAGTGTTTTTAAATACATGCAAGGTAGATATTTATTTATTCCTTTAATTTCAAACAAGATATAGGCATTTATCAAAAATATCCAAAGTTTATTTTTAAAATCTTAAAGTTTTATATTTCAAATAGTTTGTTACCAAGCTGAGTAATTTGAATATTAGTCTCCCAAATTTATGAAGTGAAATAATAAGAACTTTTTCTTCATGATGTGAAAGAGTCTAAATGAAAAAATCCTTTTCTTACCATATGAGATAACCATTAGCTAAGGAGGATTATAAAAAAAACATATCATTTATGAGCCTCTTTTGATTCACTAATATGTAGTGATACATCAAAATTTTAATATAGATTATGCTTAATAGAAAGAATCTAAAATCATATAAACTTGGGACAAAAGCAAAGTCTCACTGATAAACAGTTATGTGACTTTACTAGGTAATTTACTTAACATCTTTGAGCTTCAGTTCTCTTACCTATAAAACAGGGAAAATCACACTATCTATGTCCAATATGCTTTCTCTAACATTCCTGAGCTGTACCATAATTTCTTCTCTTTGTTTTCTGCCAGGGCCGTGGAATGAGTTGAACAAGGAGTTCTTCTGGGCCCCTTCTGAGTTAAAGTATTTAAGAGCAGATTAGCAACTCTCAAGATCTTTCCTCTCCAGATTTTAGGACCTGGGAGTCACGTATTGAAATGGAGACATTACAAAATTGAAGCAGCCTGAATCTCACAGTCACAGCACGCTGCCATTTCTCTGAGGTACACCTGACCCCATATCAGAATCTGGTGTTTTAAACCACTGAGATTTGGCAGATTATTTGTTGATGCAGCATAGAAGCAAATGATCTTCTAAATTGGTTTGAATAGCCAATAACATAATGATACGAAATAGTGCCATAACTTCTAACATACGGTATGACTTCAGCAAGAGTGAAGTCAGATGGTAACAGTAGTAGTCTTCGTAAAATCTTTCCGTAATGACCCTTTGCAATAACCAAAAGTAAATATTACCATTACACTTTATGAGAGATGAAACTGGGACTCTTTGGGTCCAAGGACCTTAATTACAAACATGTGAAAGGGCTAGAGTTCAAGGACCATTTCCTGAGCACTGTTCTTCCCAATACTACCATGACAACAGTCAGGTTTCTGCATTGTTACCCCAGTGCATTAGAAATTAACTTGCAGCATGTCTGACTTTAACTGTCTTCCAACAAATAAGAGCACGTGCTCATATTGAGTGCCTCAGCAGACCAAAATATTGAGCATAGAAAATACTCAACATAGGAAACAGCCCTTTTGTGGTATTTCAGAGAGACATCCAAGTAATAAACATGTTAATAGTCTTGTATAGTAAAGGCATTGTCTCAGCCATATTTGCCATCCATAGACTTATTAAAAAATATTTTGTGTCTGTCAAGTTCCAAAAATTGTCCTGGGGAATAGACAATTTGTTTACTGGGGTGTTTTATTATTTTCTTTCTTTTTGTTCCACTTATAATTACCTGATAGCTCAGAAAACTTTTTCTTGGATCTCCCTAAATAGCATGTCTGGGTCAGAACAATTGCAGTGCTTAATTGCAAATGAAGAGCCTTTTAAGTATCTGAATGAATTTTGAGAAGTATTTGCTAGGTGCATGGCTTCAAATGTGCTGAAAGCACAGCCTACATTGTTCCAGGCCGTTATTTTTGGTCCACTGAATAACAGCTGCTGCATATGGTAGTTGTTGAGTTTTCTGCTAAAGATCCACTTACTGGCACAAATAGTAAATGTTTGCATGTGCTATTTTGATACATCTCCTGTGAGGCTCCATTTCCACATTTAAATATGGATCACATATGGTGAGTCGAAATAACTTTTTGTATGTAAAGCATATGTCCAATGAGTAAACCAGAGACATAGTCTATGGCACTGTCATGTTCCATATGTCTTCTCTATGGGTTAAAATTTAATGGCAAATAATATAACCAGAGCCATAAAAGAAAAAGTTTCTTAGGTATAACACTAGTGATGGGCAACAAAATGCATGGATATATATATTGATATAATGAATAATAAATTATATTGCTCAAAGTTTTAATTAATATAAAGACTATGCAAGATTATAACCAAACCAAAAGTAATAAGAATAAAATGTGTCATTAAAATTCTGCAATAATCTTCTATGTATTTCAATTCTTAACAACTGTAACCTGCAGAAACATAATAGCTCCCCTGAATCTTTGACTTGATTTTATAAAAAATAAAGCAGTTAAGATATTTAAGTGTCAGGAGGTACTTTAGGCCAGGCATAATGACTGTATCCTAGCACTCTGGGAGGTCAAGGCAGGAGGATCTCTTGAGCTCAGGAATTCCAGACCAAGCTGAGCAAAGGGGGACCCTGTCTCTACCAAAAATAGAAAAATTAGCCAGGCATTGTGCAGGTGCCTCTAGTCCTGACTAATTGGGAGGCTAAGGCAAGTGGATCCCTTGAGCCCAGGAGTTTGAAGTTGCTGTGAGCTTGACTGATGCCTTAGCAATTTAGCCTGGGACAACAGGGTGAGACTCTATCTAAAAAAAAAATAAATAAATAAGTAAGAGTTGCATTAGATACGGATTCGCTACTCAGAGAATTTATAATCTGGTAAGATCTATATGATATGTAGACAAATAACTACAATCATGTGCCACTTAATAAGAGTGATACAATGAGAAATGTGTCATTGGACAATTTCATCATTATGTGACCATCATAACCTGTATTTACACAAACCTAGGTGGTACAGCTTACCATACTCCAAGGCTATATGGTATAGTCTATTGCTCTTGGGCTATAAACCTGTACAATATGTTACTATTACAGTAGGCAATTATAACACAATGGTCAGGATTTGTGTATCTCCTGAACATGCCTAAACTTAAAAAGGTACCGTAAAAAAATACGGTATAAAAGATTTTGAAAAAAAGGCATACCAGGTTAGGGCATTTACCAGATGGGGCTTTCAGGACTGGAAGCTGCCTTGGGTGAGTCGGCGAGTGAGTGCTGAGTGAACAGGAAACACCGGTATGTGGCCGTACACAACCATAGACTTTATAAACACCACACACAGGTGCTACACTACATTCTAAAAATCTATTTTTATTTCTTCAATAATAAATTAACCTTAGCTTACTGTAACTTTTTTACTTTATGAACTTTGTGATTTTTTTTAACATTTTGACTCTTGTAATAACACTCAGCTTAAAAGACAAGCACACTTGTGCAGCTGTACAAAACCATTTTCTTCCTTTATATCCACATTTCATAAGTTTTTCTATTAAAAAAAAATTTACTTATAAATTTGTGTTAAAAACGAAGACACAAGCACACACAACCTACAGCCTCAGCCTACACAGGGTCAGGGTCACGTCTCCCTCCGTGTTTGGTCCTGCTAGAAGGTCTTCAGATGCAATAATACGCATGGAGCTGTCATCTCCTATGATAACAATGCCTTCTTTTAGAATACCCCCGAAGGATCTGCCTGTCTTACAGTTAACTTTTTTTTTATACAATGAAGGAGTACAGTTTTTTAAAAAGTATAGTATAGTATGGTAAATGCCTAAACCAGTGACACGGTTGTATATGATCATTATCAAGTACCATGAATATTATCGTAGGTGCCATACTTTTAAATACAACTGGCAGTGCAGTACATTTGCTTAGACGAGCATCACCACAAACACTTGAGTAATGTGTTGCTCTTTGACATTACAACAGCTATAATGTCATCAGGCAATAGTAACTTTTTAAGTCCCTTAAAAAGTTTTTGTGATATAGAATCTCATTCTGTCAACCTGGAGAGTACCATACCATCATAGCTCACAGCAACCTTAAATTCTTGGGCTTAAGCAATCCTCTTGCCCCAACTTCTTGAAGCTGCAACTACAGGAGCCCACCACCATAACCAGCTAGCATTTCTATTTTAGTAGAGAGGTCTCACTTCTGCCTAGGCTGGTCTCCAACTCCTGAGATCAGGCAATCCTCCTGCCTCAGCCTCCCAGAGTGTTAGGGTTACAGGTGTGAGCCACCGTGCCTAGCCAGCTCCCATACAATCTTATGAGACCACCATTGTATATAAAATCTGTCATGGGCAGAATGTTCCTTATGCAGAATGTGATTCTACAGTAAGGAAGGAAGAGGAAATGTGTACTATGAGTCTAATAAAGTGTCGTGCGAGTTGCCAACCAGAAATCATGAAACTTGACGCCCAGCTGACATCTGCCAGCAACCACAGGTGACTCTAGGCTACTACATTTGTTCCCTCTCTGGGCTAAAGTTTTACCTTTTGTAAAGTCAGTAGGTGCTATGAACTAAATAATGTCCCCCACAAATTGACATCTAAAACTCTTCACCCTCAATGTGAGAGCATTTGGAGGTGGAGTGTTGGAGAAGTAATTAGGTTTAGATGAAGTCATGAAGGGCTTCCATAATGGAATTATGGAAGAGAGACCAGGGCTCGGTCACTCTCTTGTGTGTGTCTCTCTCCACCTGCCATGGGAATACTCAGCAAGAAATGGCCATCAGCAGGCCAGGAAGAAGGCTCTCCCCAGGGAACCGAACTGGCTGGCACCTTGATCTTGTACTTCCTGGCCTCGAGAACTGAAAGAATTAAATTCCTGTTGTTTAAACCAGTGTATGGTATTCTGTCACAGCTCCCAAGCAGACCCCAAAACCTACATGGTTTTGTTTATGTGCAATACCTCTCTGGTTAGTACTTAACAGTCTTCTTCCATGACTCTGAAACACCGTACGATCCTGCAAATGAATCAAAATTAAATTATGTTCTGTTCTGGATTTTGTTTTTACTGTATTTCATTTTTTAATTGGTTTTCAAATACTTTAAACCTGAAAACCATGTATGGTTTATGTGATAACTGAGTAAAACAGAGTATTAAATTAAATACAACTTCTCATTCCCCAAGCATTAGGGGATTTACTTGTAATTTCATTATAGAAATCCTACTAGATATCTCTCAGCAGCCTTATGAAGTAAGCACATCTTAATATTGTTCTCTCTAGTATGCAAAATAATGAGGCAATGACTAAGGTTATGTGTCCATGGTTCCCCAAATTTTTAAGCTGAAGTAGATGTTTCAAGTAAGTTGATGCATTTAAAATAATCACTCTGCAATTCAGTACATATTTAAAAGAAGCTTTATTTAAACAAAGCATTATACACATAGTATGAAGTTGGCATGTAAATACTCTATTTCATTATATGGTAGGTAACAATTCACAATAAGTTAAATACTATGAAAGTTGTTGCTAACCTTTTACACTTTCATTATAACCTGTTGAATCAAATGAATTAAATGTTAACAAAGTACATGGAAATGCGAGTTCCCAAGCATTTGTTTTGACAACTGTTATTTCATTGCGCAGGTATGGACGTGCACACCATAGTTCTTTTTTCACAAATACCCACTTGTGGTCTGGTAGATTTCTCCTGGCATTTTATTATAAATAAAATGCTAAATTATCACATTTATGTACAAATCTTTCCCTATTCATGCAAGCACATATTTATCTTGGATAAACTCCTAAGTGGCCATTTTCTGTGTCAAATCCATATTCCATGATGTTGAAATTTATAAAGATAACATTGGTGAACAAATATGCATTTTTCAGCAACTGAAATCAACATAGCTCATGAGTTACCATTTCAAAGGATTACTTACAATAATTACACATTCTAATTCAAAGCATATTGATCACCTCTTGTTTAAAACTCAATCACCTTTGGGTAACAGTTCACTTAAATATGAGATTCTTCCTCTTTCCCACCTCTTTCCCACTTTGCCATAGATAGTCTAGCTCTTAGAGCGAGGACAAGGGAATTTCAGCTCCATGTGCTGCCTATGAGCTTGTTGCCTCTGCTAAGGTGAGTGCCCATGTTTACTCTTAGGAGGCCAGCCTCTGTCCTTCTTGCCTTCCTCTGCACACCTGGTCTGAACTTGAGACCTACTGTGGCTTTGGTAGCTTTATCGATCATTGTGTAGCTCAGCTGCTTTGTCCTGGCAAACAATTTTTAAACTGCATTTAGGTCAAGAGATCTTGCATGATCATTGTTTTTCTCCTACTAATGGGGTGTCATGATGCTTCAGCATGGTGCTGGATACAGGTGTCTAGTTTAAAGAGATTGGCCCTTTTCCATGATTTAAACTCTTCTGCACTGGGACACCCCTCAAACTATTCATAAAAGATTAGAATTGAGTTCCCCAGGCACCCATTAACACCTATGCTCTTATCTCATCTTCTCTAAATCTCTTGTTTCTTCTATTTATAATCTTACTCATATTGACCAGGAAGAAAATTATTACGTTATGGATTTTACCTCTCCTGTAGTTTACAGTATAAATTCTCTGCTCACTCTTACAACCTTCTCTTAACATTTTTTAAGCTTATATTTTGAAATTCTGAGAGAAAGCTATTATTCTCTCTCTTCAAAGCCCAGGGCTTGCAAGTCAAGTGGCCTTTAAAATCTCCAAGCATGATTCAAATTAAATGTTAGTAGGTTAGGTATCTGTTTTGAAAAGTCATCTATTTACATCATTTTCAGAAAATAAAAATGTGTAATAATCTAGAAAATAAAAGCGTTTACATAAATGGTTAGGTGGTTACTTTGGAAGGTGAGTACTGTAATGATAAAAATTTGTCTATTGCATGTTTATTTGAGAACTATATTATAAATTAAATTATACAGATTATAAATGAATATTTCAGTCTATTTCAGAAAATTGCTCAACAGTGAAGACCATCATCTTGTACTCAGTAGATAGAACTTTTCTTTTTTTTTAACCATCAGTGGAAGAAAAATAGAGAGGCTTTACAAGGATGTAATTGAATTGATGGGAAATAAAGAGCTACAAGTTTTTCTGGATTTGAAAGATTTCATACCAAATGCACCCACAATTAGTAAAAGAACCAAATTGTCTTCCCCAGAAGTTTTTTTTATCTAGAGGAAATAGGTTTTTCCTATTTACTAAACAGTCTAATAAGTCCTCATTATTGGAGAATTTATCTGAGCCTTATAGCTACTATGTAAGAATGAAGTGATTATTACACAGTATTGACTGAGTAATGCATAGACCATTTATAAAATTAACCCCTACTCAACCATTCTTTATAGCTTGTTACTATCAGGCTAGGACTATTATTAATGACTTTGTAGGTCAACTTACTAACACGTAGTAAACAATCACAAATATTGTACAAAACACAGGCTATCATGAGGTCATTGAAATTAATTTTCACACAATTCTCTATAATTCTCATAATTGTAGAGAATTAATCAATTGTAGGCAAATCCATTGATGATGATGTTACTATCTTAGGGATTTGAAGAATGAACCCACAGATCACAGATCAGGGGTAAGATAGGATTTTATTAGACAGAAAGGAATACAGGAAAAACGCACCAGAGCTTCTAGCAAAGAGAAAGAGCCAAGTGGGAAGTCTTCTACTAGGGTCCTTTGTCTAGGGGTGTGTATCACACTTCAGGTCTTGGTAGGTAGAAAAACACTTTTTCAAAGTTAACAAGTGTATTAACAAATGCATGGATGCAGTCCTCAGCTGGGGCAAGGTTATTAGGTTTTTGCAGATTTTCCTCTCAGGGAAGGGATTAGGATGTGTGCTCTCTACTAAAGGTGGACCCATCCAAAACATTTCAGGCTGATTTGTTCATGACTTTGCTAGAGTCCAGTGGGTGTGCCCTAGAAAGGGCAGCCTGTATGTGTCTAGAGGTAGGGGTCTGATTTCAGAGCTCACCTGAGCAGAAAGAATCGGGGAGGGGGCAGATCCCTGTCCAGCCCTGAGTGGGAGAAACTGTATCAGGGTGGCAGAATTAGACCAGATAATAACAAAGAGAAAATTAATGCAGAGACACAATAAATTCAAATAACAATGCTTTCAACCTCAAGCAATTAAAAGGAGTGAATCCTTGAGGAAATTTATGAAAATCTTGAAATGTCCATAAATTGCTTTCCAAAAATTAGCCTCATTGTGATTTTGTAGGGTATCATATGTGTTGTCTATATTATCTTTGGAAAACTAACACAAGAAGATCAGAAACCAACATTTGACAAGGTTCTTGCCCTCCCTAAGAAATTAACACATAATTGAATTTAGAACGTATATTTCATTAAATGAGATAAAATGTACAATATTTGTTTTCATAAATTTTAGTTTTGTTTGTTCAAGAAAAAAACTCTCAATCACACTTTATTTTTTATCCTAAAATCTAATGCAGTATTGATTTGCATTTTAAATGAATTTTATTCAATGTGTTTTCCCTACTATCGGTTCTAGTAGCTTAATACTGTGCCAATACAGCTAAATTTAAACTTCTTTTTCCAGAATTCCTTTCCCTGTGTGTCTCCAGGACACGACTAGGCACAAGAGACATTTTATGCAAAATCTGGAAGGTGGAAGTGAAACAGCACCCATGTATTTTATGTTTTGGAGGTCATTGCTCTGGGTACTGCAGCTGCTCCCAGGTATTGTCAGGGTGAATTAGAGGGAGGAGTTTTGATCGTGACTAGATCTCCAGGAGTGAAAAGTTCCTGTTTTAGTTAGTATGTCCCTCCCCAAACGGGGAGGAAACAGCTTCTTTTCCAAGTGCGTGCTTGTGTTTCTTTGTTTTTTTGGAGACAAGCTCTTAATCTGTTGCCCAGGCAAGTGTGCACTAGTGTTTTGATAGCTCACTGCAACCTCAAACTTCTGGGCTTGAGCTCTCCTCTCACCTTTAGCCTTCCACACAGGCATGAGTACAGGCATATGCCACCATGACTAACTAACTTTTTAATTTTAGGGGCTAGAGATGGGATCTCAGTATTGCCCAGGCTGGTCTCAAACTTCTGGCCTCAAGTGATCTTCCTGCCTGAGCCTCCCAAAGTGCTAGGATTACAGGTTTTAGCTACTG
>CAUYRH010147710.1:0-40493 GCA_963574655.1 Perodicticus potto | reverse complement strand
AGTGAGCGGGCGGGCGTGATGCGGGGGCTGAGAGTGAGTGGGCAGGTGTAATGCGGGGGGGGGCTGAGAGTGAGCGGGCAGGCGTAATGCGGGGGGGCTGAGAGTGAGCGGGCAGGCGTGATGGGGGGCTGAGAGTGAGTGGGCAGGTGTAATGCGGGGGCTGAGAGTGAGTGGTGGGGCGTCCTGATGTGGGGGCTGAGAGTGAGTGGGGGGGCATCGTAACGCGGGGACTGAGAGTTAGCGGGCGGGTGTGATGCGGGGGCTGAGAGTGAGTGGGCAGGCGTAATGCAGGGGGGGGCTGAGAGTGAACGGGCGGGCATAATGCGTGCCAGTTACTCCTCTCCTGCCTCCTGGGCACCTGCAGCGCCATAAGCTGAGGCCGGCGGGAGAACAGGCCTGCACGTCGCCTGCAGAGCATCTCTGTGAATGTCCACACCTGCCCTGAAAATTGCCCTGGTCCTTATCCCCCTCTACAGATGGGGAAATGAGGCTCAGACAGGGTAATGTCACATGTCCAAGGTCATGCAGCTTTTAACAGGCGGTCAGTACTCAAATTCGTGTCTTGCAGACTCTAAAACCTCTGCCCTGCTCACAATAGCGGGCCATCGTCCCTAATGCAAGAGGCTGGGCACTCAGTGATAGGAGTGTGCCCTGGAAGGCCGCTCGGGAAAAAGAGACAGACTTCCAGACAGAGTGAAGACTTAGAGGAAGCAGAAGGGCATTGGGTTGGACCACGATGGGTTATAACGTCTGGGGAAGGGAAGGCATCCCTCGTGGAGAGACCCATAAGCATCAGAAGAAACGCAAGTCGTTCTGTTTAGCTGGAATGTGGGTGGAAACATGGTCCCAGCCAGATATGGTGTCCTTCTCCCCTGGGCTTCATGCAGCAGCCTTTTAGGCACAAGGAACAGCCACAGGTAAAAGGTCCTGGGATAGGAAAAGGTCTTGGTGTATTGAAGAATGTCACAGAGGAAGTCAGGATGGTTGGGGCTTGCTGAACTCCAGAGCAGGTGCGTTGTAACAGCAACACTGGTGCAAGTTTTCAAGCAGGTGAGAGGCATGATCTAATTCACATTTTTAAAATCTGGCTCTGGCTGATCCTTGGTGAACAGATTAAGAAGGAACAACAAAAGGAGAAAGCACAGAGCCAGCTAGGTGGGAGACAGTGATTGTTTACTCTGGGCCTGGCTGCAGTCAGGATGAGGGCGCAGCAAACTCTGTTGTAACCTATGACTTCAGGCCAAATGGCTGTATGTTCCAGCAGCAGTGTGCTCGGTAGCCTAGAAGGCTGAGGCTACAGTACTGTGGGATATGTTGCAGGGTGGGGAAGGGAGGCAGTTTTAAATGAGGCTAAACAGCACGTGTGGCCAAGGAGATAAAGGTTTTCTTCAAGGAGGCTTCTTTAAGCATTAGAATGCTTCTGCAGAGGAAGCAGTTCACTCAGTGAGGAGGGAACATCAGGGGGCCCCAGAGGGGGATCTGGCTCTGCTGTTCAGGAGAGAGGTCAAGGCTAAAGGTGAAAGTTTGGACATCACCTGCATGCATGGTTGACTTTGCGGGAGGGTGAGCTTACCCAGGGAGGAGGAGCAGAGAGGGGACAGTCAAACCAGGCCTCCAAAGGAAACGCAGAGACATCTCCATGTGGGCAGCAGGCAGAAGTGAAGGAACCAGGCAGGAGACAAACATTTGCCACCAGAGACAGAGGAGGGACAGTAGAGAGGACAGCTGTCCAGCAGCCAAGAGAGAGTGTCAGTAAGATCACAAGTGCCGAGTACTCTAAAACCAGCACGGAAGACAGAAGCTAAAAACATAGATGTAAGATAAGGGTAAGGTAAGGGTAAGGTAGGTCCCAGCGCCCAGAAGATTCTTAGGATCTGGATCTCAGAGTTTCTCAGAACCATCAAGACCAAATGCAAGGGTGAAAAACAAAAAGATTTGGTGAGAAAACAAAGGCAGCAGAAGGAAGGAAAAACTGCCTTGAATGGCTGAAATGACTCCCCTACAGGCACATAACTAGCAAAGGGGGAGTCAAGATTAGAACCTGATGCATCAGCCCCCAAAGTCTGTGTTAAGAACCAGCACCACCCTCAGGAGCTTTGTCAGGAAGGAGGGAGAAGATTCTTAATGGTAAGACCAAGGATGAGTTCTTTCTATTCAAAGCACCACCCTAACTTGCTATCTGCTGATTCTTTTTGTGGACAGATATTTTAAGTAGTTACCCTTGGAATATAACCATAAATATATTCCATCCGAAATTATTTGTTGGAGTTAGACTTTATTACATTCTTACCCGTCAATTAGCTAAAAGGGGCTCTTTTTTATATAGCAATGAGGAAAAAAGGGGGGGTTTGAATCAATGGAAGAGCAGAAATAGTTTTATGCACAGCACTGCATTCACCAGGGTAGATCTTTTGTCATTTCCTTCCTGTGTTCAGGGCTAGGCTTGTACGCACCGTGTGCTTTTCCGGAGCACATCTTCGTATTTTCTGCTATATGGCTGTTGGGAGGTAAATTTCTCCCTGGCATCCCTTTCCACACATGTCTGTTGTCTGTCCCATTTACTGTTTAGCGGTGGCTTCTACCTGACAGCAGACACAGATTCACCATGTGGGCTCCCGACATCTCCCTTTCTGGAAGAAACAGGGATTTCTGTGGCCACAAAAAGGAACAAGTGTGCCCTTAATCACAAGTCTGCACCTCTTTGTACCATCATGCTACATAATGATTTGCAGCTTTTCCCGGTGATCATTCTTCCCCCTTTCCCACTTTGTGATAGGACAATTTTATTTCCAGAATCCACCTAAGGCCAAAATTCATATTCCCTCCTCCTCTCCAAAGTATCGTTAGGTTTTATGAAATACATTTCCTTCTTTGTTAAGCAAGGCCAAGTTAGCTGGTGAGACAATCTCGGGGCAACTAATTCATTTTGCACTTGACACTTTCAAGATATGGCCTGTTTTTATTGCTTTCTTTAGTCTATCAAGTTAGAAAGTAGCCCGGTGTGTGTGTGTGTGTGTGTGTGTGTGTGTGTGTGTGTGTGTGTGTGTGTGTGATGTTCTGGTTGCCTTTGTGCAGAAGAGATGGAGAAGGTTACATCTGGATAAGGGCACTCTCACACCATTGACTGCCCTCCTTCCTGACACAAGGCACAGAGTTGTCATTCCCAAAAATGATACACTGCTGCCCTCTAGAAGGCAAAGCTGAAAATGCCACTCACTCCCCAGAGAGGGAAGTTAGGATAAATCTAATGGCATTCTTCCCTATCAAATATTTATGCTACTATTTTAAAAGTAATCTCATTTAACCTAGTGTTGACACCTCGTCAGTTCATGTAAATGATGTAAATTAACTCTGAATGACAGAGAGCAATCCAGCCACTTCCTCCCCATCACTCTTCACTTAGGCGCTGCGCTTTGAGGACAGAACTTTTGGCTGTCAGCTATTTGGAAGCTCATTTACTACGGGGTTAAAGGTTACGAATCCATAATGTAAATCGCTTGATTGACAGACCTCTGCCCCCAGTGACACAATCAATTTTCTATTGTGGAGCTAAACTATTTTCTCTGAGCAAATGGAAGAGCCCCAAGTAGTGAACTAAGGTGGGAGGGAGTGGGCAGAACTAGAAACAGGTGCAAGGTAACCAGTGTCCTTTCTGTTCTCTCTGTGGCCGTCCATGAAGACAAAGGGGTTGATGACCCAGGAGAAGTGACCTGCTTTGCAGGCAGTAATAAAGGCAGCAACTCTGAAGTTCAGTCCCTCAGCTCCTTCCAGTCGGACTCTGGGGACGACAATGGTAAGAAGTCAACAGATATTTCCAAGTGGATGGGTGGGTTCTACCTATTCTGCTGGAAAAAGGTGGTTGGGGGGAAGTGATGGGACCAGCTTTGTTTCTCCACCTGTTCATGGGCTTTTGAGCGTGTTGGCTTTGAGTTGAACCATTGTTGCTAACGGAGCCCCTGCTGAGCTGTGAGCAGACCCAGGCATCTGTGTCAGGGGTTGAGGAGGTTCCCCTGGACCTCCAGGAGTGAGTTCTCTTTGATTTGGTTCACAACAGAATTACCCATCCCAACTGATACTCTTCAAGCAGAGTCATTTCTTTCTTTTATTTTTCTTTTATTTTACCAACGATCTCTTCATTGGATCTCCACCCTCCCTATCATTAAAAATCCGTTCAGAGATAAGAGCCTTCTGGTAGAACTAGTGACATCTACATTCAGTTAAACCCACCTTATAATCATTTGAGGTCAAAGGCTTTGGAGAATTCGTTAAAAACCATGAAGCAGCTCATAGTTGGAAAAGTGCACATACATCTAAAATGGTGCATGAAATTCCTCATGGTTCTTAGACTGCGCTGAAACTCCAAACTATGCCCGTCTCTCCGTGAACCTGCACTTACAGAGAGGGTGCTAATGCCGGACTGGGCTTTCTGAACCCAGCTCTGGGGGTTGGGTCGCTCTCCCCAGGGCAAGGCAGGAACTGGGAGTAATCATAAAACAGCGAGTGTTTACCACCTGGTGGTAAGCCAAGAACACTTTCACATAGTCATCCACAGAGACAGGCAGCCTCACCTTAGTCGACAACTTAGGTCATTTTCCCATTTATCGGCCACTGGCACAAAATTAAAATACTTACTAATTTATGTAATCATTTAACCCATAAACCTTTCCTTAATTTCTCCCGCGCGCTAAGTCATGTGCTGGGCATTTTGTACCCAGAAGTGTAAATTGAAAATGGCATAGCCCTTGCCGCTAAGGTAAATACAGAAGTAGAGGAACTCCAAGACCACAGAAGCAGTAGTGACAGTAACATATTCTACTTTCACCATCAACACCTTCAACCCTGGCACTTTGGAGAATTGCAGAAGCAATAACGAACCATATCACAATAGATTTTTTTCTGACCGTTTTTCGAAGGCCAGGGGCACACCTCCAGATCCATGTGCCCCTTTCCTCATCTCCATCCAGAAGAAAATCTGTGGCTAGTTTGTATTTTATACAGACAAACCCAAAAGCATAGTGTCCGGACTCCAGGCAGCAGCTCCAGCAATGGTGCCTGGTTGACTTTTCTCATAGGCTCTGCTGTATGTGCCTTTAAGGTCACACACTTGCCCTTTCATGCTTAGCATTCTCCATTGGTCCCTATTAAGGCAGGCGGGACCTGTCATTAAATAAGACTGTCATTAAATTTATTTTACGCCTGACCACCTCTCCAAAAGCTGCTGGTATTGAGTGCTAAGGCAACCCATAGGGACCGGAGATTTCCTTTCCTGTTCTACTTCTTTGAGATCAAATGCTACCTTCTGTCCGCACCTCACCAGCAGGAGCTGAGCCTGGGATTGTCCTGGGCTATTTGTGGCATCATGTGACTGTGAAGCCATCAGCCCTGCAAAGGTTATCCTCTATTACTGGCATTTGGTTCAGAACAGCGTGACTGACCAACAAATAATTATCCCTAGGAATGGTGAGGTCTTCCTCTGAGAGCCTTTGGGAGTTGCTAATGAGAAATTAGCATGAGCTTGATGAACCACTGCCTTCCTAGATTGATTTAACTGGGCCATGAGGTGTGAATTTATGACCCAGCTGTCCCAGCTGAGCTTTTCTCTCACAAGGACTGGATTCGCTGCCATTTCTCTTCTGTTCCAAGAATCCTGGGGACTCCCTCTCAAAAAATATCCACTGACATACTCCTTAAGTGACAGATTGTGGGGAGGCTTCAGGTATTTGCATGCTGCACCTTTGTTGTTGCTGTTGTGGTTAAAAAAAAAAGTTAACGTGTGTTTAAAATACACAACTAATCTGAAGCTGTCCTTCCCTTCTCTTCTGTCTTTTTTTCCTGACCACAAGCATCCATAGTGACTGTCATTCAGCTTGTCAACAATGTAGTTGACACTGTAGAGAATGAAGGTATTTACTTTTTTTCTTCCATAGCATTTCTTTGTGTAAAGAGTTACCCTTTTAGAAATTTTGCTTCCTTGTTATTTTGAACTAGGGGTGATTTTAATCTGTTAGTCACAGAGGGGCAATAAACAGCTGGTTTCAAGTAAGTTGTAGAGTGTTTTCTCTAGGGATTAGTTTTACAATTTTGAAAACAAAATTCTAGCTCGGGCGGCGCCTGTGACTCAAAGAAGTAGGGCGCCGGCCCCATATATCAGAAGTGGTGGGTTCAAACCCAGCCCTGGCCAAAAACTGCAAAAAAAAAAAAAAAAAAAAAATTCTAACTCGTAGTTTTTTTTATAATACATGAGATACTCTTTATAAATAATCTCTTCCAAGAGAAGAGTACTGAATTAGTTGGAATCCAGATTAATACTAAATTCGTTCTTACATTCAACATGGATTTACTGAGCACCTACTATGAGTGCTGGGAATACTAAGAAATCATTCAAAGCTGTAATATGGTGTATATTTATTTCAATCAGGTAGCTTTTATTAGGGCCTGGCATAGATCAGATTTATCTTTATATTTTCTTAATAACAATAGGGAGAGATGAAAAAGGCTAACCTCAGTCACAGCCTAGAGACCTTTAGAGCACGTCTTTTTCTTCAAGTTGTCTAAAAATATTTTTTATCTATCTTTATATGGCTTGGATTGTCAGTTTTACTTTTCACTTTGTATTTGAACAGTGTCTGTCATGGACCAAGGACAGAACTACAACCGAGGTGACTGTGCCACAACCATAACCTAACTTTTTATTGATGCATTTTGAACTGCTGAGTTCTTTCTTACCCTACCCCTGTCCCTCTCACCTGACCGGAATTTTGCATGTTCCAGGCGTCTTGGGTGCTCAGTTTTGGAAGGAAAGCTCCACCAGCGTTCCTCTCCTACCCTCTCCTCTCTGCTTGTAACTCACCCCTCTGCCTGCAACCTGCTGCCCTCTCCCCGCAGCGGGCACAGTGCAGCCCACGTACCTCTCTGCAAGGCGAGCATGCTGCTAGCCCGGCTGTGCAGGAAGAGGCAGCAGGGGTGAGCTCGGGGCTCCTACAACTGTCCCTCAGCATGCCCTTGCTGACCTTCTCAGCATGGCTGAACGTGAAGCTCTTCGGCAACCCGGCCCCGTCCATCACAGTTGCCATCGCAGTGTTTTTCCCAGGCCAGAGAGCATGGCGGGCCCCTATATTAAGAAGCATGTGGACGAGAATTGCATGTCAGGCCCCTTCTCTGCCCCTGTCCCGGCCCTGCCCCAGCTGCAGTCTGGAGGACATTACCTGTCACTGCTTTCCCCCCGCAGCCTATCACTGGGACACCTCGGACTGGATGCCGGGGGCCCGCCTGTCGGACATCGAGGAGGTGCCCCACTACGAGAACCAGGACGCAGGGTCCGCGCCCCAGGTCGGCGCGCGGGAGCTGGAGAGCGACTACTACCTGGGCGGCTACGACGTGGACAGCGAGTACCCGCCGCCCCACGAGGACGAGTTCCTGAGCCAGGACCAGCTGCCCCCGCCTCTGCCCGAGGACTTCCCCGACCAGTACGAGGCCCTGCCGCCCTCCCGGCCGGCCTCGCTGGCCAGCACGCTGAGCCCGGGCTGCAGGCGGCGGCCCCAGTTCCACCCGAGCCAGTACCTGCCCCCGCACCCGTTCCCCAACGACACGGATTTGGGGGGCCCGCCCTCTGCCTGTGAGTTTAGTACTTTTGCCGTGAGCATGAACCAGGGCCCGGAGGCCACGGGCCCGGCGGACAGCATGTGTCTGACCTTGCACAATTCCAGAGGCACCTTGTCCTCGGACCTGTCGGCCGGTTGCGGCTTGGACGATGCCCAAGTGGCCGTGAGTGACTGCGACAGCGCGGGCGAGCTCGGCCTGCACGTCCCCTACATGGAGACGCAGCACCAGACGCAGGTGTAGGGACGGAAGGAGACTGGCTGGGTGTGTGTCTGGAAGGAAAGTAGTCGGTGCAACTAGGAGGAATACGGTATTTCCCGCGGGGAACTTGTGCACAAGTCTCAGGCGAGCTGGAGTCCAACTGGGTGAAGACGCACAACTGGGACATTGTTTCTGACAGGTGACTGGTAATCCCTGGAGCAGGCACCTGCGTTCCTGGCTAGAAGTGCCAAGAGGGGAAAATGATTGCACCCACTGAGGTTTGCAGTCGAGCTTGGATGGCTCTGCGCGGTATTGTGCCCTGCAAAGCGTTATAACATCAGTCCTCGCAGTATTAAATACTAGCAACAATCAAAGAAGTGTTGTTGCGTGGAATTTTGAGCCAATGAATTGCAAATGGTAAATGAAAATAGTAGTAGTGATTGTTGGAAAAGTTAAGTCTCTTAGGCGAAGGAAAAAAGATGCAAATATTAAAACAAAATGGGCTAAAGCCTTTAAAATCAACTATTTTTTTTAATAAGCTGCCCAATTTTCAGCTATAAAATGAGGTTTGAGTAACATGCTTAGTATGCTCAGTTATTTTTGTTCATTTGTTTGTGTTAAGCATTCAATATAACACATATGGTCTTTGAGAAAGGTATCAACGAAGAAGCTACTTGGGTTCCATTTTGTGGGTTTAGGGAGGAGGTTAATGTTCGAACATTAGAAAGAATGTGATTATCCGGTTTTGTGTTTCATGGTAAATATTCCTATCTGTAACCACAATTCTAGTATTGCTGCAGAAATTGGCCTTTGCACATACATTGTTCTCTGCAACGAGAGATACTCAGAAGTTTAAGCGGAATTCGCAAATTCAGGGGGTAGGGGAAAAGATACTTTGAAAGTTTTTAGCCTGGATAATCACAATTCTCGATAATGCAGATAAAAGTTATGTGTTATTCTAAATTGGTAAGCATTATCGTTATAAGTACAATTACATTAAAAAAAAGAAAAAGGAAGTAGATTAGTTATTGTGCATAAATTATAATAGTGTGTGTGTCTGGGCCTATGTACAAAAACGTGCTTGCATTCAGTAAGGCTGCTCTTGAGGAAAGCTAACAAGGGTTTTAGGAAATGGACCATGGTGAAATTCCTGCCAGTGGGCGGAGCAAACCTTCCAATTTCTCTGTTCTCTGTGATGTTAGGGAAACATCAAATGCCATATTTTACTCTGGTTCAGTTAAATTTATTTTGGTACTGCCATTTATATTAACTTAAAACAAAAACTGTGCTTTTTAAAAACAGTATTTTGTTATAATTTTTTAGAACTAATCTCTGTATGAAAAATGTGTAATACTTAATTACACCCTGGGGTTCTCCTCCCATCTATTTGGCTGTGACTTTCCAAAACTAACAGGAGAATCACTCCACTGGAAATGTAATAACCCAGTCCTCAGAACCTAAAGTTGACAAGGTGAGTGACTTTCCTCTATTGCTTCAATCAGACTGTGGCTACCTGTGCAGCGGCCATGGTAAACAGATGCATACTTGCACTATCTGTTTAAAGAGCAAATCTGTGTTCACAGTTTCTAATGGCATATGGCATTGGTGTGTTAATTGTACTGTCCTGAGTCTATGTGTCATCCACTGAGATATATTTTTTAGTTGTTTCAATTGTGTTTAATTTACTTACTTCTTCTTAGGAGTCACTGTCTCTGAACATTTGTGGTTTAAAAAAAAAAATCCCTTTCCATTCTGAGACTTCCTGAGTAAGAGGATGTACTTCACAGGTTTTCCAGCCTTTCTCCTCCCGCCCCTCAGTTCGACCTACTCATGGAGGCATTATCCACACTGTGGTCTTGAAATAAATTAATTTCACTAAGGCTGCTTTCAAGAAGAAAATCTTTGGTATTTTTCTTATGTAAGAAGCACATTTGCAAGAATCACAGAAAAAATGACAAACTAATGGTCTAGAATAGATTGCTGCTATGCTTTTAATAATGCAATGACATAAAAACCATCAAAGTAAAACCAACAATTCATTTCTTGCCCCTAGGAAATATTAGAATGAGATGAATGTCGATGAGTCACTACTGCTTACACAGCATCTCTTCAAGGCAAAGTGCCTGACTGACACAGTAGTAATGAAGGAATAAATAGATCCTAATGCGGTTATGAAGTCACCAGAGAAAATTGTGCCCACCCTTGGCTCTGGCCTATGTAAAGTACCTCTTTCGTCAGGATATCGTTCCCTGATTTTCTGAAGAATAGCTCTGCAGCTAAATGTATACCAAATACGTGTTATGATTTGATTCATTACCTTTAAACACATGATACTGCTTCACTTTTTGGAAACTGAGAATACCCTGTAGATTACAGAATGGTTTATGATCAGGCCCGGATGAACTACATGGAGATGACTAATTGATTCAAAAAGTTGGGAGAATCCGGTCTACTAGGCTAATAACCTCCTCATTATATTGAAGAGGAGACGTGGCCAGAGAGGGGAAGGGACTAGCAGCTCACACAGGACACTATAAGTAGTTGAACAAGGACTTCCAATTCCTTTTTATCTAACATTGTTCACCACTAAATTACCTTGAGCTTGGGCACCTGCTTCTGATGTATGCTCATAACCTCCACCCTTCCTTATTTTATTTTATTTAGAGACAGGGTCTCACATTTATCACCCTCAGTAGAGTTCTGTGGCATCCCAGCTCACAGCAACCTCCAGCTCTTGGGCTTTGGTGATTCTCTTGCCTCAGCCTCCCAAATAGCTGGCACTACAGGCACCCGCCACAAAGCCTGGCTATTTTTTAAAAAATATGGAACACTTCATGAATTTGTTATCATCCTTGTACAGGGGCCATACTAATCTTCTCTGCATTGTTCCAATTTTAGTAAAGGTGCTGCCAAAGCGAGCACCACCATTCCTTCTTGGGAATATTCTAGAAAAGAAAATTGATAAAGAATAGTCCTCTGGGTGGCACCTGTGGCTCAAAGGAGTTGGGCATCAGCCCCATATGCCAGAGGTGGCGGGTTCAAACCCAGCCCTGGCCAAAAACTGCAAAAAAAAAAGAATAGTCTTCTGGAAGCCTCATGATATTATGTTTCCTTCCTGGCTCCTTAGCCAGGGTATGGTTTCAGCATTCACTCATGTCTTTGGATGTTCATCAGAATATTGTTTTTGCCAAAATAATGTTTCTAAAATAAGGATGAAATGGTAATCACAGAGTTGAACTCAAACAAGTCATCAATTGTAATGAAACTTTCATTTATACTATTATCTGTTGGGTGTATTTTTATTTTTGTTTTTCCTTCCCCCCAATACTGGCAGCTATTTATTCCTACCCTCTTCACCATGATAAACCACATGGAAAATATGTACACCCAATTTGTTTCTTTCTTTTCTTTCTCGAATGTATGTATCACCTCCTAGAAGTCATTTTCCATAATGCGTGTTACTAGTATGACACATTCTAATTAGGCTGAGAGTCGCTGGACTGTGTGGTTTTTTTCATACATAAGGAAATGCTTTGGGGCAGCAAAAGATGAATAAAGTAGGTATTTTATTCATTCCCTTCCTTCTGTGACTATTTTGCTGCTGAGTTATATTCCATGCCAGCTTTCTATGTGCCCTTGTCCCGGCCATTTATGAAACACCAGGTTTCGACTTAGTGATGTAAGTACGTCAAGTCCATGTATTTGACATTCGTCCTATCAGAAAATCAGTATGAAGGCCTTGAAAGGGATTCCCCAGGCACTGCCCTTGGAAATCGCTAGCACAGCCCGGTTAAAAAGCAAGCAGAAATTATGTCACCGACCTCCTGCTTCGCTTTATCCACTACCCCCATGGATGCTGTGTCTGCGTCTTCGTGGTCAGGGGAATGGAAAAAAGAGATCATCAGAATAAATTAAGACCCCCAAACCAGTTTTATGTAAAGTAATTCGGGAAGATCTAACGTTTGTGTTGCACAGATTGTCCAGATAATGCTCTGGCCTCTTCACTCTGCTGCCCTCTCAGTGCCCAGATTTCGCTAAAGTGGTTATAGGCTTTTATGTTTTATGTTTTCAGTTTCAAACCCTGGGAAATGGAGATTTGAAGAGGCATTTATTCAGGACCATCATTTTGTGTGGTCTTTGAGAAGATAGTTATGTGTTTTTGCTGTTTTGTGTCCCACAACGTCCAATTGCACATTACTCAGATGAAAACCCGCAATGTCTTTGAGCTTCTCGTGGCTGCAGTGCTGGAGTTTAAAGTCACCATTTGTGGGTTTGGCATCAGCTAATATTTAGCCAACTGGCTAAGAGACAGGAACAGAATAAGATATTTCTTTCCTTATATAATAATGAAAAGCAATAATTACAAGTATGTAATACACAAAGGCCATAATTAGTCTCTTCCAGTGTTACGGATGCGCTTGAGAATTGATAGTCGTTTGGAGTGTGTTTGGACCCATTAGTGTGTATTGTAGTACCCTTCCAGCAAACAAATACCTGAGTTGCTACTATTTAACAATCTTATGAGCCCATACTACTGCATTTGGGGAGTGGCAAATGTGTTTGGAAATGCAAGCAGTTCTTTTTAAGCACTGTATCAGAGAGACTGTCTTGTACATTGGCCTGTTCCAAACAGGCTGGTTTGTAAAAGATGTATGTTTTGGTGTTTAAAATGTTTATAAAATTGTATATAAATGCTTTCAATTTTCCAGGATTTTTGTAGATACTATATTTTATGCCTATCAGGATGCTTTAATTTGGGGGGTCGAATATAACACATAAGTCATCCACGCTGTTGGTCTGCAAACTTTTGAGGTAACTACACACACACAAAGGATTTTAGATTTGAAAATGATGTTTTTTTAATCATTTCAAAATGTATCATACCCTTTCTTTTCGTTCGAGTGTTTTCATTTAACTTTCTGTTTTCAAGGAAATGTTTGTATTGGCATTTTTTAAATGAATGTCATTTAAATGCTCAGCTAGTATGCATTTGATTTCTATGCCGTTCCAGAGTCAGAATGAAATATGTCATTCCTTCAGACACGTGCACACCCACCTTGACTTGCACACACATCACACAGCAAGACGTTATGCAAAAGGGAAAGCTAACCCTGAAAGTGAATGGTGTCCCTCATAGCAATGGATTGTTTCTGCACACATTGCTGTTGGCAGTATTCAGTCTTGGGTTCTTTTTCTAAAAAATGAAAGAAAAGCAAAACAAAAGACAGCCAAAAAAACAAACACAGAAAAACTCAACAAGTGTACAGGTTTGTAACTGCCAAAATTTGATGGTTAAAACAAGTTTTCGAGTAAAAAGAAAAGAAAATGAAACCAGCATTTGTGTCGATTCTTTTAAAGTGTTTCTATTTGTCTTTAGTAAATCGCTCACTGGGCACTTGGCACAGCCCGCAGCATGGCGGAAAGACAAGCCAAGGTCTTTCAACTCTCTAACCTACTCCCGAAAGAGAAGAGTCTCCTCTCTCCAGGGGGTGTTTTGGTTTTGTTGTGTTTGCAGCTTTTTTTTCTTTCTTTCCTCCAGAAAGATTCCCATTTGTACTGGTGCACAGGTGTTGAAATTTCACGTAACTTCTTCCTGGGCACTCACCCTGTGGGACTTTCCCAATGAAAAGGAAGAAAAGACCAGACAGACTTGAACAAACCAGGATAACCGAGTGCACCTCCGCAGAACTCTCTCCCAGGCATGTCCCCCACTAGCTGGCCGCAGCTCTGATAGGCCTCTCCCTCAAGTCTGGGACAAAACTGGCACTCGAGTTTTCCTCCAAAAAGGTCTAGAATTTCTTTAGATGGAGTAAAAGACACTTAAAATGTATACAGAAGAAGCTGGGGGCAGGGAGTAGGGCTCAAATGGATCATTTAAAGACACAAGGATGTCATGAAAATTAGCTTAGGGGCAGGAAGAAGACCCAAAGAGGCTGCCCCCCTTTGCCTTTTGCCTCTGTGGTTTGAGCATCTGCCAGGGAGGAGAGGCCCTGCCCCCACCCCAAGCACTGCCTCTAGGGTTATGGCCCCGCCCCTGCCCATAGCAAACTCCTCCCACCCGCCCTGGCACCACCTCTAGAATGATGACCCCGCCCCCTTCTGTAGCAAACTCCTCCCACCCACCCGGGCACCACCCCCTCTCTGGGGAATGACTCCTCTCCTGGGCAGGTGTTTTTCTTCTCCTTACTGGAGATCCTCTCTGATTCCAGGAGCTCACCTAGGGTGGTTACTTGTGTGTCCCCAGAGTCATACGCAGGTAAATGTTTAAGGAACAGCCAGAAGGGGATGGGGAGGGTCAATTTCTGGGGTAGGCCTTCTCCTGTCTTGGTGACTTCAGGTTACTAGGGTAATGGGAACTGGTTCACCAAAGTCCTGAGAATCTTAACTGTCATTTGTTACAAGGCAGGATGAGCCACGCCAGCACACACCTGACTCCCCGACGGAGCCCTACCCTCCTCGAAGGGGAATCCTGTCTCCCTTATGTTTGTATTCCAGATTCCAGCACCTGTCTGGCCCTCATTAAACGTTTTTGACTGAATAATTAATCAACAGTATCCCCAGCTGAATCTCCTTGTCCTAAGTTCTTCCTCCTCTTGGTAAATTTAGTAGCAGTTTCAGGGAAAAGAGTTAAATGAAGAGCCCAGTGTTGAAATGCTGAAGGTCTCCAGCCTTGCAATTCCTCATCACACGGCTGTGCCCATGAATTGAACATCAGAAAAAAAACATCAGTGTCTGTGTCTTTCGTGGGGCCACCCTTAGCAGAAAGAAAATTAGTTTAAATCACCATCCATGCCTCAAAAATGGTAGAGCAAACCAGAAATGTCAATTAAGAAATAGGATTAATGGTTTGTATCCTCGTATTAATCTGAAATTTAAAGAAAGAATTTAAAAATAGCATTGATCTCTTAGGGGGAGAGTAAAAGAAAAAGATATTTTATTTCTAATCTTCATTCTTTGCTGGTTCATTAGGATAGAAGGACTAGCTCCTAGCTTAGAAATAGTTGTTTAAGGAAAGGTCACTTTATTTTTTCTGTCCCTGGGTTGGGGTCCCCAAAACCACTCCAAGGTTTCTGATTCACTCGGAAGATTTACAGGACTCAGCACATAGATATACTCATGGCGAAGATGTGTTACATCAAAAGGATACAAAGCAAAACCAGCAAAAATTAAAGGTAACTGGCCACGTCCAGGGTGAACCAGACTCCAAGGGTCCTCTCCCAGCAGAGTCACACAGGTGTGCTTATTTCCCACCGCCACCAGCAACAAGTAATGACAGTATATAGGAAATGTTGTCGGCCACAGAAGCTCACTGGAGACAGCACACAGGGATTTGGGGGGAGCTGTTCATGTCGGCAGCCTCTGGAATGTACCAGAATTCCAGACTCCCAGAAGGAAATCGGGTGTTCAGCACAAACAATATTGTTGGCATAGCTTCCATTTAGGGAGCCCCTTTTACCATCCTAGAAATGGTGAGAATCTCTCCTGAAACCAAGTTTCCAGACACCAGCCAAGGGCCAATCTTGTAAGCATGCCTTCCCAAGGACAGTATTCAGGCTTGCTATATTAACTCCTTTATGTACAGTCCCTCTGAAATTTCTACCAAAGTGGCACTCCCCTGTCTTCCCGAGCTCCATTTCTCACAATGCCCGCTGTGAGTAGGTTCAAATCCTCTGTGTTACCCACATGAGGCCTTCTTTACCTCTCCTCCTCCATGGAAGAAAAGATGCTTCCAAAAGCATTCCGGGTGAATGCAAGCTGGTCTGGAGAATAGGCAGCTTGGAGCAGGTGGCCCATTTCTCAAAATTCTTCCATTTCTGTCTTTATTCTTTTGCTTTTTAAATTCAAATTAATTTTCAGTCCATTATGCCCGCTTTATACTGTTTTTAATAAAGAAAATTTGGAACAACTTGAATATCTAACAATAACTTGGAACTGGCACAAAAATTAAAACAGCCTAACAAGCCAAGCAGGAACAAACAGCTTAAAAATGGAAAATTTTTAAGGTGGGTGTAGTGACAAGTGCCTGTAGTCCCAGCAACCTGCAGTGCTGATGTGGGAGCATCCCTTGAGTTCAAATCTAGCCTGGGCAGCATAGTGAGACCTCTTATCTAAATTTTAAACATATATGAACTTTAAAAATGAAATTTTGTTAAACTTAAAATAGTGTTCCCTTTTAATTTAACTGTTATTTGAGAAGTCAACAGTCTTCGACTTGACCGAAGGTCCTCACCAAAACCCAAGGACAATGGTGACACTCTCATCTCTAACTTCCAGGCTTTACAACTGCGAGAAATAAATTTCTATTGTTTATAAGCTACCCAGTCTAGAGTTCTTTGTTATAGCAACCTGAAGTGTTTACTAAAATGACATATAAATACACATACAATATTTTATATATTGTCCTGAAACTTGCTATTTTCATTTAACAATATGTGAAATATATTTTTTCTTTTTTTTATTTAGAGACAGAGTCTCACTTTGTCACCCTTGGTAGAGGGCTGTGGCATCACAACTCACAGAAACCTCCAGCTCTTGGGCTCAGGTGATTCTCTTGCCTCAGCCTTCCGAGTAGCTGGGACTACAGGTGCCCACCACAATACCCGGCTATTTTTTGTTGCAGTTTGGCCAGGGCCAGGTTTAAACCCAACACCCTCCATATATGGGGCTGGCACCCTACCCACTGAGCCATAGGCACCACCCAAGTGTTCGTATTTTTTGAAGGATAGATTTCTGGAAGCAAAATTTTTAGGTCAAAAGGTATTTCCATTTTTATGTATGAGAGTTTCTCTCCATTTTCTCTTTTTTATTTATTTTTTAAAATGTTTCCCCCATTTTAATTGCCTTTAAGTGGCTTTCTCCAGATAATAATCCCACCAGTAATTACTGTGTAACAACCTGTCTAGCTCACTCTCTCCACCAAGTCCCTTGAGCTAGCCCCTTCCTTTCCAGGAGCCATACCCCTGCTCTAGATTCCCAGCAAACTTGGGTTGGAGATTGACGTGGTTGTCTGCTGCCACCGTGAGAACTGGCTCTCTAAAACTTCACTTCTATCTACGCTGTCATCTGTGCCACTGTTGCATGAATTGCTGACGCAGAGAAAAAATCTGCAACTGAAATGTCTTAACGAGAGGGGAGACTGCAGCTTGCTCTGGCATGCAACACCTCAGTTTATTTCTTACAAGCTTATATACTCTTAACAACACCAGTTCTGCACATACACTTGATAATAATAAGTCAGTTGGCAGCCAATGGTCTATAAGATGAGAACACAAAGAAACCATGCAGAGCAGCCACAAAAACTTATTCAGCTATTTGTTTGTAAACAGCAGGTACAACCTTTAACTGAGATGCGCATTAAACTTATCTTGTTTTCCACTCCCAAGGCCCCTTCCAGGACATTCCAGAGTCAGCCAGACTCTGCTTGCAAAATCTGTCTTCTGTATAACTAGCTTGCTAATCAGTTTGGAGGATGTTCCTTTAAGAATTAATTCCTAAAGGAACATCCCTTCATGTGGACTCTGAGAAAGCTTCTTTAAACATAAGTCAATGGCACTTGAAGTTACATTGAGGTTACAGCCACCTCTGTCTGCCTGCCCAGGGACAGGTGCACAGGAGAGAAGGAAGCAACAGATATTTTTGGTCTTAGGTCATACATTTGGATAAGAAGTTCCAAGAAAAATGGACATTACCAAGAAAAGCATGTAAGTTTCGACAGAACCTGAATGCTGAGCTGCTCGTAACAATCAGGCCATGCCTGAATGATCATGTCTGAATGATCATTCTCTCACAACCTTTAACTTTGAGGTTGTTTGTCTCTAGGATATGGAAAAACACAAGGAATGTTTAAAGCATGAATTTCCTTGAGTTTTGTCAGGAGTAGTGATACTACTCAGACTGTGAAGTTCAGGCCTACCACTTTGCTCTTCAAATTATTGGCACAGACCAGCAGCATTTGGCCTTACTAGGGAGCTTGCTAAAAATACAGAATCCCAGGCCCATGAATGTCAAGTTCCCAGGTAATTCTTATGTACTTGAATGTCTTGAACACTGCTTTAGATTTCCGACTTGATTCTCAGCAGTTGTGTGAACTTGAGTGCGTTACTTAGGCACCCTGTACCTCAGTTGCTGCATCTACGAGATAGGTCAATTACAAGAAGACAATAACCCAAAGAGCTTAGTACAGTCTCTGGCGAATAATAAGCATGCAAATGGTAGTAGCTACATGTTATTTTTTATTTTTTCTGATTTTCATCCAGGCCTCACTGTGTAGAATGAGCTTTAATCATTTTGGGGGGTGGGGGGTAGGGGGCTATCTAATCTGGCTGCTAGAGAAATAGTTCATTTTATAATGATTTAAAACATTAATAAAAAAGAAAAATCCTTTGAGTTTAGCTCAGATGGTCTCTGGAGTCACGTTTCCTGAGAAAATTCTTTGGAGCATTATCCAGCATCTTCTTTAAATGTGTTCTGCGCCGAGGGGAGTTCCTGGGCTTTGACTGTACCTTGGCACTGGGGCTCATGAGCTCTCTCACTCACTCGTTGTTTATTGAAGCCGAGACTCTGATCAACTTCAGGAGCTGCTTCTTGAGGTAGAGTTTTAAGGCTGTGTCATTTCTGTGACCCAGAAAGAAATAGCATTTAACTAGGTCACAAAGGAATTCAGTGACAGGTGTGAGGATTTTGGTGTGGGGGAAGGCTAACATCCCTAGCAGTTGGGATGGTTGTTCTAAATGGTAGGGAATTGACTTGGAGAGAAATGAGATTAAAATGACCAAGGGGGCAGCAATTTTAGGGACAATCCTAAAATACAGTGGTAAGATTTACTGTATAAATAATTCACTCAGCACTGAAAAAGGCCGAAGCCAGGCTCTGAGCACAAAGGGACTTTTTCATGTCTTCGAATATAATTAATTAAGAATTCAGGATACAAGGTAATTAGAGAAACTGTAACCTGGAGGCATGCTGCTGAATTATTCTCATCATTTTTAACAAAGAGAAAATTTAATTTTCTGGTCATATGGCATAGATGTAAAGTTTTGATAATGGGAACAGCAATGTTCACATACTGCAGCCAGCAAATTAGATTATTTCTTTTGATTTTGATTTTCTAGCTAAAATCAGGTTTGGATGATTAAATCTAAATTATGGAAATGTTGCAGAAACTAAAAAATATTTGAAAGGAAAGGAAAATGTGTACACTGCAATTGAATTTTATGTCTCCCTAAACCAAGCTAACAGTGTCACTGCCTTTGTAAATTGTGTGTATAAATTTATTTCATTCTTTCTTTTTTTTTGAGACATCTCACTCAGTTGCCCTGGGGTTGAGTGCTGTTGTGTCATAGCTCACAGCAACCTCAAACTCTTGGGCTCAAGAGATACTTTTGTCTCAGCCTCCCAGGTAGCTGAGATTGTCGGTGCCGCCACAATGCCCAGCTAGTTTTCCTATTTGTAGAGATGAGCTCTCACTTCGTTCAGGCTGTTCTCAAACTCCTGGGCTCAGGCAATCCACCCAAAGCCTTCCAGAGTGCTGGGATTACAGGTGTGAGCCACTGTGCTAGCCTTTTATTTCATGTCATTTACCGGGAAAAGGAGGAATGACTAAATTATTTCCATATATCAATATATAATGGAAGTGATGTTGAGTTACTAATGAATTGCACCTGTTTCCCGTGACAGGTAGCGGCTGTGCATTTTTTTAGTCTCCACTTAGTACTCATAGAGTTAAAACTTATGAACTAAATTTACTTTTGATGAACCTGGCATTCACAGATTGCTACAATCTACTATACTTACTGAATTACTCATTGTCACATTATTTCAGGCCTCGCTTTACCATGTAAATATTTCAATTTTTTTGTGATGTTTTTTATTAATTCACCAATTGTCCAGTGTGCATTTTCAAGACTGTTAAAGTGATTTTCCAATATTGGTTGCCTCATTTTGTATCTGTAAAATCCCTGCTTTAATTGTACTCTCAAGATTGCTGAGGCCCACACCCAAAAGTATAACTTTGGTTTCAGAGAAGCCTGAATGAAACTCCTACTGTGGGTTGCCTTGAGTCCCCCACCCAAAACATGTTGAAATACTAGCCCTTAGCGTCCGTGGATGTGACTGTATTTGGAAATAAGATCTTTGCAATGTAATCTAGTTAAAAATGAGGTCATATTAGACCAGGGTGGCCCCCAATCCTCATGATGATAGTCCTTATAAGAAGAGAAAGAGTCATAAACAGCCCAGCGAGGAACTTGCGTGTGAGGACGGAGGCAGAGTTGGAAGTGACGTGTCTCCATGCTGAGGATCCCCGGATTCCACAGCTTAGGAAAGAGGCACAGGGCAGAGTGTCCCTTCAAAACTCCAGAAGGAACCACCCTTGCTAATACCTAGGTTTTGAACTGATCTCCACAGATGTAAGAAAATAAATTTATGTTGCCTTAAAACCACCCAGATTGTGGTATTTTGTTACGATAGCTTTAGAAAGTTAATACAATTTGGGGCCAGGTTTGAGACGTTCCAAATGTTTTTGAACTTCCCTGAGTTTTCTGCTCTCTCTCTGGTTTCTTTCCTAAATACAAACTTTTACAAAGCTTTCCTACCTTGCAGAATCAGGCTGGTGGTTAAATGAGAGGATGCTTATAAGTGCTTAGCACTATGCCTGGCACATGGTAAAACTCTAGTTTCTCCTAGAAATATGTTTTTTTCCTCTTTTCTTTCTTTCTTTTTTTTTTTTTATTAAATCATAGCTGTGTACATTAATGTAATCATGGGGAACAATGTGCTGGTTTTATATACAATTTGAAATATTTTCATCAAACTGGTTAACATAGCCTTCACCCTCTTAGTTATTGTGTTCAGACATTTATATTCTACATTTAGCAAATTTTACATGTACCCTTCTAAGATGCACCATAGTTGAGGTCCCACCAATTACCTTCTCTCCACCCATCTTCCCCCCTCCCCTCTCTTCCCTTTCCCCTTTCCCCG
The DNA here is from genome assembly GCA_963574655.1 of Perodicticus potto. Lineage (NCBI taxonomy): Eukaryota > Metazoa > Chordata > Mammalia > Primates > Lorisidae > Perodicticus > Perodicticus potto. The sequence goes on along the minus strand of CAUYRH010147710.1, from coordinate 19,712 downwards.
TATTCTCGGGTATAATGAAAGTTATAGCCTTCATATGAAAGCTATAAATTGGTTTCACAGTACGGCTGAGTACATTGGGTACTTTTTCTTTCATTCTTGAGATACTTTGCTAAGAAGAATATGTTCTAGAAGCTAGAGACAGAAACACAAGCCCAGTAGAGCTAGGCAGTCCTCTCCTCAGGCAATGGAAGGACCTCAGCTGTGCTCTCTTTTTAACAGGCAGCAAGAACAATACTAAAGAAGCTGTTGCTAGGGCTGGGGAGGGAGAACACTCCGTGCTTCCACCACCTCCACCACCCAAACAAGTCCTATCTTTATTTTCTATTATTACTTTACAATCTTTTGTACTGTTGCACCATTTTTTATAGTTATAATCACAGTCCCAACATGGTTTTATGGTCTATGTTGTATTCTATGTATTTTACACATTTTTCTTCTATAAATTAATTGTAACTACGTTTTATTGATTTGCCCTCTTTATATACGAGGGCTACAGATGAGTTCATGGGTGATGGAGCTTCCAAGCTGGAGAGCTGAGGGCAGCGGGAGATGAGAAGAAGCTTCAGTCTTCTAAAGCTGACATCAAGGACCCCTTTCCCTGGGACATCCTTGGATTGTGGGCCCGTCCAGTGGGGGAGATCGTGTATAAAAACGAGAGCCCGTGGGAGGTGTAGGTGCTGCCAAGAGGCCATGAGAGACCTGAGGCCAGAGCTTAGCACCTGCCATTGCAAGGAATGGGCACTGCCCTTAACTTTAGACCTGTCTTCCAGAGGCAGCATCCTCAACTTTCTGTGAAGGGTTCTCGAGGCCGCTTTTGTAGCTCTCAAGTTTCGTGTTTACTTGGACTGGCTGAACATTATGGACCTCTAAAGCACCCGACAGTCACCCCTTAGTGTACGCACTGATCACGTGTTTAACCTCAAGAACTACCTGGAAGAACCACTCCTGCCCTGGAGTCACTAGACCACTGAACCACTAGCCCCAAGGAACTTGAAATCAGGGTCCTCCAAGGAACAGAGCTAGTAGCATGTGGAGAGAAGAGAGGGGTGGGAAGAGAGATGAGAGAGAAAGAGAGGGAGAGAGAGGGAGTGGTGGGGAGGGGGAGGGAAAGACAGAGAGAAAGAGGAAGAGAGAGGGAGGGAAGGGGAGAGGGGGAGGGAAATGGAGGGCGAGACCACAGGGAGTGGGGGACAGAGAGAAAGAGACCTCCAGCAGGTTTCCTGCTTGCTGCGGGGAGGTCAGTCTTTGTTCTGTGGAGTCTTCAATTTAGTGGATGTGACCCACCCATATTATGGAGTATAATTTGCCCACCAGTTTAAATGTTAATCTCATCTAAAAACATCTTCACTATAGTTGGGTTATACTCTTCATATGAAAGCTATGAATATGGGGAAAGGGGCAAGGGAGTGGAGGGGAGGGGGGAGGTTGGGGTGGAGGGAGGGTAATTGCTGGGGCCACACCTACAGTGCCTCTCAGAAGGGTACAGGTGAAACTTACTAAAGGCAGAATACAGATGTCTTCATACAATAACTGAGAAAATGCCAGGAAGACTATGGTAATCAGTTTGATGAAAATAGTTCAGATTGTATATGAAACCAGCACATTGTACTCCTTGATTGCATTAATATACACAGCTATGATTTAATAATAAAGACAATTAATAAAAAGAAAAAAAAACATCTTCATAGCACAATGTTTGAGCAAATATCTGCCAAGGTGACATGTAAAGTTTATCATCACCCTCCGCAGGGGCAGGAAGCCTTCCTCTCCTACCAGCCTGGGGCTGGGGACATGATTAATGTTCTTTATATACAGTTGACCCTTGAAAATGCAAGGTTAGTGGCACCAACCACCTGCACAGCGGAAGATCCGCAATTAACATTGACTCCCTGAAAACGTAACTACTAACAGCCTGCTGTCAACCAGAAGATGTACTGATAGCATAAACAGTTGATTAATACATCTTTTGTATGCTACATGTATTTTTAGATATATATAATATAAACACTATATTCTTAGAATAAAGTAAGGTATAAAAAAGAAAATGTGGCTCAGTGAGTTGGACACCGGCCTCATATACTGAGGGTGGTAGGTTCAAACCCCACCCTGGCCAAACTGCAACAAAAAGTAGCCGGGCGTTGTGGTGGGTGCCTGTAGTCGCAGCCACTTGGGATGCTGAGGCAAGAGAATCGCCTAAGCCTGGGAGTTGGAGGTTGCTGTGAGTTGTGATGCGACAGCACTCTACTGAGAGCGACAAAGTGAGACTATCTCTAAAAAAAAAATAATAATTTAAGAAAAGAAAATGCTATTAATAAAACGTATTAACTGTTCATTAAGTGGAAGTAGATCACAGTAACAGTTCTCATTCTTACTGTCTTCTCATTGAGGAGGCTGAGGAGGGAGGTTGGCCTTGTGGTCTCCAACATGGCGGAGGCAGAGTGGAGGCCAAGGAACGGCAGAGGTGAGGCAGAGGCAGGCAACTTGGTGTAAATTTTGCTGAAAAATATCTACATATAAGTAGACCCGGGCAGTTCAAACCCATGTTGTTCCAGGGTCAAACATATTTTGTTTTCACCATGAAAGTAAGCAACACAGATTTAAACCAGAAGACAAGTAAAGAAGAAAACAGAAGTCTTTCTCCAATTTAGTGGGGATGAGGCACCCCAGGAAATATTTCATTGCCTGTCCCTCTGGTGTTTCTCTCTGTATGTGTGAAATTAGTTTTACAAATCTGGGATCCGAATGTACCCACTGTTCTAAAACTCACCTTTTTCCCTTGGCATAAATCTCCAGCCACTGTTCCATTATGAGCACATATTTTAGCAGCTGCATAAAATCTCACTGTATGGATGTACCTAGCTTTGTTTCATAGTCCCCTCACTGATGCACATTTTGCACTGTTTTCAGTTTGGGACTATCACAAACAATACCGCAATGAATATCATATCTTAGCCATACTGCTCACGTGTATTGTACGAGGAAGACCTAATAGTGCAATTTTAGATCAAAGGATATGCACATTTAAATGTTGCTAGATGTGTGCATTGTCAAATTAAAAGGTGCCTAAAAACATGTTGAATAGATTTAAAAAGATGCTGAGTTCTTCTCGCCCTCTTTTTTTTTTTTGGCTCAAGTATTTGCTGACTTGGTTAAAAGCCCACAGAATTCTAAAGCAAACACAGCAGAGGAGAAAAGGAGGGAGAAATGCAAGGGGAGGGAAAGAATCAAGATTAAGAAAGAGGTGAGAATTTTTTTCCAGTGACAGCCTGTCACCCAGGCTGGAGTGCATTGATGCGATCATAGCTCACTGAGAAACACCTGGGCTGAAACGTTCCTCCTGCCTCAGCCAAGTAGCTGGGACTCCAGGCAGGCCCACACTTTCACACCAGGCCAAAGTGAGAACATTTTCGATTGCAATTTCCATGTTGCTCCACTGGCAGTGTAGACAGTTCTCGGTACCCCTTCGGGTTATGCAAAATGACTCCCTTGGGGTCAGTGCCATGAAGGCAGGTGAAGTCATTAATGTAACCCAAGCTCTTAGAACAAGACCTCATAGAACTTGCTGGGTAAATATTTGTTGAATGAATGAATGCATAACAACCAGGACTCGGTGAGGTTAAGTTAAATAAGATACAGAAAGTATCTTGCTCCTCCTGCACTGGTGCATGGTAGCTTCACTTAGGGCGCAGACCCTAATTTGTCTATCGGTAAGCCTCAGAGCAGCAAGTCAATCCCAGGGGGCTGCCTCCTCTGCGGCATCCTTGGCTGAGAGACAGCTAGTGGGATTCAGGCTGCAGGCTTGGGCTGAGATTCACACAAGGACAGGGCAACTACGACAGCAGCACATTTTGGAGTAAGCAAGGCCAGATTTAAGCCTGGCCTGGGGCTACATTTTTCACAGGACTCTGGTCGCTCACTGTGTAGGGTGTAGGGGTTGGGAATCCAAATGTTTTCTCCGGCAGAATTTCCTAGGGCAACGTGCAGGCTGATTTTCTCCATAGCATTGAGGGAAGGAAGCGTGAACACTGTGTGGGTTCTGCGCTCGCCTCTCACTGTGGCAATTATACTATTTTGGATAATTGTCTGGTAATTGCTGCTGTGATTTAAGATCTAATGTTACCCTTCAGTTGTTGTGATGTCTTGTCATGAATAATGCAACCTGTGAGCCCTCTGCCCGCTTCCTCTTCAGATGGGCCCTGTGTTGAGTTATGCGCCATTGTCCGTCTCACAAAGCTAATGCAGCAGAGACAATACAGGAAATCATCAGGACTCGGCTAAGTGCGGGAAATGGGACAGTGAGGAAGTAAAGTGCAGAGGTTTTCTCCGGAAATATTTCCGCCCCCCTGTTGGCCTACAGGTAAGCAGAAGAGGAGGGTAGGTTTTCCTTTGAGACTATCAGTCTACAGTTGTCTGAGTGTGCCAGACACACTTGTGTTGTCAATGTGGTGGGATTTCTCTTTTCAGAAAAGAAGGAAAATAGATTTTTTCGTAGAGTAACTTTTCTCAGTTGTATTGTGCTGTAAGCACCAAATGCAAACAGCTCTGTAAACATGAGCTGGTGTGTCTCCCTACAAGGCCAAATACCAGTTGTTTGTATGAATAGGCAATAGCAGCTTGGATTTCTGTTTTCGGCATCTGGGACTCGGTTTACTATGACAAAAAGAGATGAGTTGTATTTAGATGACTGATGATAGAGTCATTTTAGAATTTCAGTTTAGCTTCTACCCAGGGAAGGGGCCATCTCAGCGTGGTAGAGTCTTGCTAACTTATTTCAATGCCAATGACAGATGCTGTCATTACTGGGCCCTCTTAGGCTTGATCAAAGTGAGTGGAGCTTCCCTGACCCCTGGCAGCCAGTGGAGCTGTCAGATCAGGTCCAGTTCTTTTTGAACGTGTGCCCAAGGTAAGTGTCTGGGAAAGGTTAAAGCCTACACTTGTCATTTAAAGAAGAGGAGCCTGTCTGAGCACTGCCTGGCTCCTCTCTGCCCTCAGCACCAAGTCCAGACTCTCTAGCTTGGCATCAGGGGCCTTCTAGGACCTACCCATCTGTTCACATTGCCCCCCTTCAGGCCTGCCACGCTGCCCCACAGCTGACCCTCTCGGGCCTTTGCACCTGCTTTTTTAGAGGTCAATTTTTCTCCTCCTAGAATCGGTTTTCTCTGATTGTTTAAGCTACATTGTTGCCCGTCTCATGTTCTTCCATGTCCTCCTGACATCAGCCCGTCTCGGCATTTCTCACATCACTTTATAATTTTCTGTTTACTTGTCAGAGGCAGCATAACCTCACGGAGCAGCATAGACGGTGGCCTTCCTCTGAGGTCTCCCCATGCGATAGAAGATCCTCAGGAGAGTTTTGTTCTAGCCTGCAGGGGTTGTTTAACATTTGAAGCACCAAATTGGGGAATACACACTCAGGAGAGGTAGTTTATGTAGGATTTGAGGGGTACTTAGAAGCCCCCACTTCAGGGCTCACAGCTACAAGCTCCAGACAAGCTCAGCCTCATTCACGTCCAGTCAACCGCAGAGGATTTATTGTTTGTCATGATGAGTATTAGAAAGGACTTTTCCTTGGTGCCTACTGGAGTTTGACTGAAACTACTGCCCTGATATTTTCCCGGATGAAAAGGTGAGTCCAGCAGCTGAGGCCTAAGGACTCCATCCTGCTAAGCCACTTCCAGAGGATTGTCCCCGACCAGGACACTAGCTGAAGACTCCGTGAGGACGCTGTCCTACCTGCACAACATGCTCGTTGCAGACTCAAAGGACAAGTTGCTGAGACTTCAAACTAATCAACCGACAGGCAGCTGTTTTGCGCCTGCTAGTAGAAGAGCATACAGAAGTCAGTGTGAGACCCACGCCCTGCGCTCCATAGCGGCAGGGGCGGGGGTGGGAGGATCTAACAAGTCAAGACCTCCGATAGCTGCTGGGCAACCTAATCCCCGTGACTGATCAAAACAGCTTATGTTCATCTACAGCAAGGATTAAACAAGGGGACCGTGGGCCACGTGCACCGGCCCTGTGACTAAGGAACAAGATGACTACAAAGTTCTGCTTCTAAGATAAAGGCAGGAGCTCACATGTCCTAGTGGCTAAAGCCACTGTTTGGTGCAAAACTTTGGCCAGTTTTGGCAGCTCTCTTTACGGCTCTGCACGCAAATGTTCTTAATGTTTCTGAGGAGATGAGACCCCCCCACTTACCAGCAGCATTTTCTGTTACATTAATTCCAGCAGGTGTTGTGAGCTCCCACTCCAGTGAGAAAGAAGTGACTGAGTGATGCTGACACTTGGGCGATTAACCTTGACATTTTAAGTTTTCTTTTCAAACTGCGCTTCCTAAGGCATCCTTAACAACCACCCAAACCCTGGCTACTCCCGAGAATTTAGAATGAATTCAGTGGTTCCCTTAGTTCAGTAAATATGTAGTGACATTCATTCACTATTCAACAAATGTTTACCGAGGGTACCTTAGAGACCCAGAAACTACTAGATGAGCTGTTTAGTTTCTCAGTCACTTTAAGCAAAGCTATGATTGTGATTTGTAAGTGTACATAAACTATTCCGGAAAAAAAATGGCTGTTTTTCACAGGCTCCAGGAAAATGGTGGGGAATATAACAGGTGAGCATTCTGCATTCCACATTCTACCCCGGCCACAGCTCTTGCACCTGCCTGGCTCCCCCAACCAGGCTGGGTGGCCTTTGATGACACTGACAGGCTTGAGGTGCTACAAAACTATGTCCAGACCCCATTAGGCAGTGATTCGCGCTGACAACAGCTGGAATTTTGACAAGCTTCCCAGCACTGGAGACAGGTGAGCCTCTTGCAGCCTGGTGACAGCCCTGGTGTGTCATCCAGCTATTTCTAGGTTTTTGCTGGGTCTGAGATATCCCAGGAGATTTACCCTTGAGAGGGAGCCGGCATGACAGGCAGGAGCAGGTAATGTTATTGATCACTGAGAAAAATAGGTGACTGCTCTCCTGGTCTAAGCCTTGGACATTAGAATCTCAGGAACCGGCAGGAAGTGAGGTTAGTCCCCACCTGGCCCAGAAAAGACTCCGAAGTCCTCCCAGGAATTGATTTGTTTTAATTGTCAGCATTCCCATGTCTGAAATTTAAAGACTTTTCCAGTAGAAAACTGATCACGATTGTGCAATTGATTAATTTTCCCTTTCCGGAGGAACAGTTTCTATTTGCATGTCCTTGTGACTAGGAGGTGCTTAAAGCAGGGGAACTACTTCCGTGTAGAATTGCTCCCCTGATTATGGCAGCCTGGACCTCCCCTAAACTCCAAACGACGTATAAATGTCCCAGGATCTCTTACAGAGGGCAATCCATCCCCAGCTCTCCTAGAGAGGCTCCATCCTCCAGATTCCTCAGGACAAGAACCTGGGCGTCACTCTTGACTTCTCTTCCACTTACTCTGCAACCAACCTTTAAAATCTTGGGTAAGTTCTGCCTGAGAACATGGTCAGATCTTCTCGACAGGCACCTGCAGACTGCAGCTCCGATCCAACTGCAGCTTGCATCTTTGAGCAGCCTCTCCTTCCCTCCCCGCTTTGCCTCCTTTACTGTCTAGTCCCCACCTCTGTGATTTTCTTTGCTCTGTGTCATGGCTGCTGCCTGACATTTGCCTTTTTTCTCCACCCACTAAATAAGTCTATGGGTCAGAATAGCATCTGGCACGTGGGAGGTGTCAGTATGGGTGGATGAATGAAGAAGGTGTTGCAGGCAGACCCCGAGGTCCTGACTCCCCGCGTGTTCTGGGTCAGCACTTAATTTACCTTATTAAGTTTCATGAGACTTTATCCTGTCGGACCACTAATTGGAAATAAAAAAAGCTACAGAATGTTTCCCCTTCATACCCGACCCTCTGGGGGTATAACCCTGACAGGCTTAATCATGTTGCACACCAGCTTCGGAGCCCAAGTTTCCAAACGTGCTGTTTGGAGTCTCCACCCCACTCTTTCGACACTTGCCATCCTATCAAGGGTGTGGGTGGCACCAGGAATCACACAGCAGGGAGTTGCTTAACCACCGATGGTGCTGGACTATCACTAAGCTCCTGCCCGGAAGCTTCTATGATACACTTTCCACATCTCTGAGTAACCCAACTGCCTTACAGGGAGGACAGGCTGGAGAGGAAGGATAGAGTCCTGCGCATGAAGAGGGGTACAGGGCCCGGAATTCTGTTTACAACCCAGGGAAGCCTGTGGGCTTTAGTTATTCTACCTAGAAGGTCTCTGTCTACCTCACTCTTTCCTCCTTGAGGACGGGGCATCTAGTCAAGTTGAAGTTTACTCAGGAAACACATAGAGTAAGTTATTGGGGGGAGGGCAGAGGAACCACAGAGGGCGAGCCTTCATTTCTTCCTGGCCCTTCCTGCTGACTGGTGACCTTCCTGGCAGTGGGGACTTCTTGTCCACACCTTGTTGACTCTGACAGACACTGTGTGTCTTAGGTCCTGCCCTGCAGAACGGCCTGCTCGAGGAGATGACAAACGAGAGTTCTGAAAGCAGCACAGAGGAAAACGCTTCTCAGCCCACGCCCTGCCGTCACTTTCAGAATGGAGCCCATGCTTTCCTCATGGCCCGGTAGCAATCCCGGCTTACCTGGAAGTAGATACTCAGAGAAGGTCTCCACGTGTGGTCTGGACAGGGACCATCTGCACAATGGCTGTGTCACCTGACTCAGAGCCAGCAAACTTGCAAGAGACATGGGCCATGTGGCCATCTAGCACTGGGGAGCCTGGCACCGATCTGCCTGGGGCCCTCAGAACGGTCGGGAGGAGAGGAGCAGGTTGAAGTCAGAGACTGACTGTGGCCGTGAGCAGGGACAGAATGCTCACAGCCCTCGGTGGCAGGCAGCACTAATTCCGAAGCACTCCCACCACAGTGTTCCTGGCTCCTTAGGCCCACCTGTGCCACAAAATTGCCAGCTTCCATGGGGGTGGGTGGCATTCTTGCTATCTCCAGCCACATTCCCATGCCAAATGTCCTTGGCTTGTGTGAGAGGATACAGGGAGAGTTGGGTTAGGTTTACTATGCTATTTTAGGGGGTCAAATTACAAGGCTTGTAGAGTAGGAGAAGGGGAGAACCTGAAAATAAGAAGAAAAAAAAAAAAAGGAAAATATATAGCAAATGCCACACATTACCAGACCTGGTGCAGGTGACCCACAGAGACTAAGGTGCAGAATGGTGACAGCTCTTCATTCATTCATCAGCCTTTATTGAACATACCGCATCCCACATTGTGCAGGGTTGAGGACCCCAATTAGGGAACAGTCGCACCTTCCTAAATTGCTTTCCGGCTGCCGGGGAGATGGCACTTCCTGCAGGGTCTCCTCCGATTCACTAGCCTGGGACTATTTATAGGAGAGCGGCTGGGACCCAGCTGTGACAGGCTGGGGCTGTCCGGAGCCCACTCTGAGGGTGTCCTGAGAAGCCTGACAGAGCTCAGTCCCAAACTCAGGACGACGGGAGGCCAGTAGACGGGCTTCGTGGAGTCCCCAGTTCCACTGAGGCCTCCCCCTTGAGTGGTGTCCACTTTTTATTCTTAAATCATCATTTTTCATCTTTGCCCTTAAAGAGCCAGGAAATTCTAGAACGTGAGAGAAGTGTTTCTTTAAGAAACATCGAATTCTTCCCTTGTTCACTTTCCAGAAGAATCCAAGTTCTATGGATGTGAAACGCTCGTCCAGAGGTTCTGCAAGTTCACCTTCTCACATTCAGCACTTTTTCCTTATCCAGTCACCATCTAGAAAAGAAAAAAAAAAAGGCAGAGCCAGGAGCCCCTCTGCCCCTTTCATTAACATTTATGGACATCCAGGTGTGGCTCTGCCTTGGGGGTGTGAATGCAAGTGGCACAGCCCCTGTCTGTGAGGGGCTCACACTCGGGTAGAGTGGCAGATTCCTCCAAAGGAAATGTTCTCCTGTAATAAATGAGCTCTAAGGGCTGCACCTGCGGCACATTGAGGAGATTCCCAGGTGGCGGGGAGGTGAGAGCAACTTCAGAGAGGAGAAGCCGTATGTGGTCTTCAAATCAAAGGAGCATCCTGGGGTCCCACGGGGAAGGTGCTGCTGGCTTGGCAGAGGGCAGGGGATGGGCGGCTGACAGTGATGGCTAAAGAGGTGAGGAGGGAAGGGAAGATCTTTATGCATTAACTCCCCAGGGTTAATTTTTCCAAACCGTAAATCTAATTGTATGATTCCCCTGCTTAAATTTTCTGTTTCATCTTCTTCTTCTTCTTCTTCTTCTTTTCTCTCTTTTGCAGTTTTTGGCCAGGGCTGGATTTGAACCCGCCACCTCCAGCATATGGGGCCAGCACCCTACTCCTTTGAGCCACAGGCGCCGCCCTCCTGTTTCTCCTTTATTGCCCTTGGTGGGGCTGGGATGGGCACTTTACTCTGTTTTGTCTGTAGGGAGAAGCTCGGAGGCAACTGAGTCCTGAGGCAGGACGTGCCTTACCAGGCCAGGCAGGAGTCAGGAAGGAGGTGCTGAGCCTGAGCGGGGCAGTGCAGTTGAGTGCATCAGACAAACTTAGACAGGGATGCAGAGAGGGAAGGGCCGCCTCAGGGCCGCGCAGGAGCACACTGCCATCAGGACAGAGACTGCTCCTTTGTACCCAGCTTCTTCCTCCTCCCAATATCAGGCCTATCCCCCTCCCTGAGGCCCCTAGTCTAGGTCCCTTCCCGACTCCTGAAGGAGCAGGTCTCTTCCCCCTGGGTGGGAACGCCCCAGTTTTACCACGAGATCATCCAGTACCCCTTTTCCCCACGGTTCTGCTTTCCATTATTTCAGTTATAGTACAATGGGATAGTACGTATTTTGAGAGAATCAGACAGAGACCATAGTTATATAACTTTTATTACACTATATTGTTGAAATTATTCTATTTTATCATTGTCATTAATCTCTTACTGTGCCTAAGTTATAAATTAAACTTTACCGCACAGACATACGGGTAGGAAAACATGGTGTATAGTGTTTAGGGCAGTGATTTTCAAGCAGTGTGGCCGGGCACACTGGTGTGCTGTGTGAGGACCTTGGGGGGGTGCCATGAAAACTTTTAGAGATCATTAGTTAAATTATATCAAAAAAGTTCAAAGCACAGTATATTATTTTTTCACCTTTTTTTTTTTTTTTTTTTTTTGCAGTTTTTGGCCGGGCCTCGGCTTGAACCCACCACCACCAGTATATAGGGCCGGCGCCCACTCCTTGAACCACAGGCGCCACCCTTTCACTTTTTTTTTAATCAACATAATTTAAGTGATCCACTGAAGTTTAACTATAGGTTCAAGTGTGCCATGAGATAAAAACGGTTGAAAACACTGGTGTAGGGGTTGGCAACTGTCATCCACTGGGGATCTTGGAGTATATCCCACATGGATAAGGGGGGAATTACTAGAATACCATTCAGAGTTTCAACCTCTTTGAAACAGGGCAAAGGCAAATTAAATAGAGTGTGTAAGACGACTTCACTTTGGGTTCGTATAGACCTGGGTCTAAATTCTGCTCTTTCTACTTACTACTTAATTTCTCTTCTTAAGAGATATCTCTTAATATCTGTGCTTCTTTATCTGGAAAATGGAAATCAAACGAACCTCCTGCTTAGCATGAGAATTAAGTGAGATCGCTCGTACACAGGGCCCTGCATGAGCTTATGACCAATGACTGGGGTCAACACTACTATCTCCCTCTCTCTTTCTGGAATTTCTGGACTCCACTCACTGGGAAGTCAAGTGCTTACCCAAAAACAAAATGATTTCTCTAAGGTCACAGAATAAATTAATGAAGAAACAGGATATACTTCCCAGTCTGTAGGTTTCCAGCCTTCTTCTGAGCCAGACTGTCTCCTCATTAAATATTATTATGACACTTCTACCTCTTTAGCCATTTACATAGGCTTTCTGTGGTTTTAGCTGACTCAGAACTGAAGGAATAATCAGAGTTAAGAGGTTTTCTGACACTGAAATAAGCTGAAGGGTAAGTACTCCTGATAGAATGACTTTTCCTGTCTTCTGCAGTTGGTTGTCGCTAGGGAAATAGCCCAGTTACTTACAGTTTCGAAGGACCCTGGAAATGCTTTATCATTTTATTAGAAATAGAATTTATAATTCATAAATGTTAAGTCATTGGAGTTTCTGGAACGGGGTGGTTAAGATTTGGCAATGGATCTACAGTGACGATAATGTAGGTTTCAGACAGTTAGAACGAAATAAAATCATTTTTAGAGTGACAAGCACAATGCGTTGAGAAGCCACCGAGAAACTGAAATTATGTGGACAAGATGAGCTTGTTGGGCAATTATATAAATATATTTAATACAAGGAGAGGTGACTTCCTAGTGAAATCTAAGCAGGGAGCATTAATTCCTACAGACTTGGTAACCAATATTGGTGTAGGAACTAAACGCTTCTACTAATTAATGTATCAGTCTAAATAACTCGTAACCAAAGCTGTTTGTGAGCTATAATGAGTGATGTACTTATTAGATTCTTCACTTTATCCAAGTTTCTAGATGCAGAGAACCCATTGAGACACATCCTGACTCTATACAATAGCACCAGTGGTATTTTAGAAGTAACAAATGAAACAAAACAAACTGTGGTCAGTGATGAAGAGTTTTAAAGATAAAGGTTCCACGCTTTAATACTCAGAAGAGCCCCAGCCCTTCTTTAGGACAAGCACAACAGTCTGATTTTGTAAAGTCTACAAAGAGATCTAATTTGAACAAAGTGATGGGATTACCGGCATTGCACACGTCTTCTGTTTCCCTGGAAGGTATAAAATCCGTTCACCTGGGGGAAGTTCAGATTGTGGGTGTTTCCAGGGAAGGGAGACATCTAGCAGCTTTCTCTGATTCCTCTACTAAACAAGGTTCTCCTGTTCTAATTTAGAAAATAAAATTTTTCTAGCTAAAGAATTACGTGTATTGATTTAGTTCATCTCAAGCTCAGGTATAGGAAGGAGCAGGGAGATGTCAACTGTCCCAGAGTTTAGTTGCCTGAAGAAGGAGATACTCAGTTACAAACCTACTCAGGAAATCGAATCCTAAGTGGAAAGGAGTTGTTTCTCGTGGGGCATCTTTCACACGGCAGTCTGGGAGCGTAACTGACACCCGAGTAACAGCCTGAGGCAGAAAACAAGGACAATCTGACCAACTCCACACCTCCGAAGCTAGAGTCATAGCCCTGGAGGTGGGAGAGGACTTAACATTTTAGTGACTCTAAATTAATGATTTTTCTGTAATAACCCTTGCTTAACGAATGCAGACCGAGGGAAAGGATCATTTCCTTTATGTGCCAAAGCCTGGCAAGTTTAGAGAACCAGGGCAGGGCGGGAAGTTCTGGTCAAGCCCTATTAAAATGGACTTTTTTCTTTTTTAGTGAACCTGTGCAGTTCAAGAAAATCTTTTTTTTTTTTTTTTTAATGATCCCAGCATCGTTTATTCAACAAATATTTTCTGAGCACTTTCTGCATGTTGCTGATTTGAATCCCCACCCCAGTGGTGTGAGGCATTTTTACCTGACCTCCATTGCACAAATGGCTCAGAGAAGTCAAAGTAGGCAGCAGAGGAGGAATTTTAACCAAGATAAGCTCTTCTCTTTAGATATGAAAGTATGGGGGGAAGAAGAATGTGGAGGGAGGCGGGAGGGGAAGCAGGAGAGGAGGAGGAAGAGACAGGTCTCTTTCTAAACCTTTTCCAAAGACAATATTCCTTCCCAGCCAAGACTGCTTACTCTTTAGAAGTCCCCTAGGCATCATTCTAATAAAGCACTTTCATCTTAGATGAGGAAACTGAGACTCAGGCTAGTGAGATTCAGTCTGATGTGAGTCCATAAACGTGTATGTGCCAAGAACAATGCAAGAAGGAGCCCTACCCAGCAGGTCGGGGCAACCAGCTCACGTCCACACACAGTAGGCTAACAAAGGTCTGCACGCACGCCCTGGAGCACGGGCCCCCAACAAATCCTGCTGATGATTTGACCTCAGGAGCCCTCCCCCAAACAGCCATCCACCAGAGGAAGCCCCCAATAGTATTTACGTGATCAATTTTCTCCTCTAATGCTCTGGAGGCCACATTTTCTGCCAGGGTTGCAGAGCTGATTTTAGACTCCCCATCTCTACTCACTTTGGATCATAGGTCAGATAGAAGAATAAATCTAAAAAGAAGTGGATCCTGAACTTCAGCCCAGAGCCCGAGCAGAATGGAGGACAGAGCCTGAGGGTGTGAGGGCCACCCCGAGTCCCAGTGCTGCCTGGAAGTGTCTCAGGGTGAAGAAGGGGCTCCTCTATGTTCCAAATGGAGAAAGAACGAAGCAGGATGAGCAGTGGCGGTGGAGTAAGAGGTGGTGAAGGCACAGTTAACGTCGAATAGACCACAGCTTTGGGGGGGGGAAGTTTGAGAAGAGCGTATACGATGTCAGCAGAGAACTTCCTACTCATTCATTCATTCATGTGCCAATGAGAAAAGTACAGTCAGATGTTCCTCCACTTAAGATGGGGCTACATCCCAATAAGCCCATGGCGAATTAAAAATATTGTAAATGGAAATCTGAGTTCAGGTTTTGTCTTTTCAATCTCTCTGTACCTCTCTGTGTCAGATACTCTGACTTATAAGCTCTTCATCTACAGGACGGGATTGCTAGATAACCACTCCTGCCCTGCCCCCCACCCAGTGTGTAGGAGAATCAGATAACGGGATAGAAGCAAAACCGTAGGCTCCGTGAGAGATCCCGAGAGCAACTACACTGAAGGTGAGAGACATGGGAGCCCTGAACTTAACAGTTTTTGCCTTCAGATAGTTTTTACCTACAGAGCACGAGAGGAGAAACACACCTGTTCCCAGGGGCTTCCTTTGTTGCACTGATGCTCGGGGATCATGACTGACGTATTGATTGCTGTTTCCAAGGTGCCATTAACAGTGATTTGCAAAGAGTAGAAGTTCCCTTAGTGAAGGGGAGACTGAAATGCTCAGATGTCTGTGAAGTGTTCATTTAGTTAGTATTTAAAGCAGTGGTCCCCCACCTTTTTGGCACCAGGGATTGGTTTCATGGAAGACAATTTTTCCATGGATGGAAGCAGTGGGGAGGCAGAGCTCAGGCAATGTGTGCAGTGGGGAGTGGCTGTAAATATAGATGAAGTTGCTTCTTCCCCCACTGCTCATCATCTACTGCATGCCTGGTTCCTAAGTTAGAAGGAAGATAATTTTTCCAGGATAGCAAGTGATAGGGAGTTGTCGGGGAAGGGGAGGGGAGGTGGAGGTCTGAGGCTCAGCTCCTAATAGGCCTTGGATTGGTACCAATCTGCATCCTGGGGGGTTAAAGACCACAGATTTAAAGCACCTTAAACATCTGAACTCACATCGTTAGCCCATGAGCACATACATGCTTTGTGAATCTCTTGGTTTGCCTGCGAAATAATTTCATTTGTTATACTGGGAGATTGTAAGACAGAAAACAAACAAACAAACAAAAAAATAGGTGGTAAAACAAGGGTCTCCTTCTGAGATGTTCCTAAGGCTCTTAACTCCCCAGACACTCATCTGTCCTAATTCAGATGTTAATGATCCAGTGTTGATCACATCAATCAGGTGAGCAACTAAAATAATATCCCGAGAAATGTCAGATTCTACTGCATTGTGTTTAAAACGTAACTGTTATTTACCATTCATGAATAGCACACACGCTCGCAAATTATTTTACAATCTTTTTTATAGCTGCTCTATGAGAGATAATTAAAGCAAAACCACTTTAAATGAAGCTACTCAAAGGGACAAAGTTGTTGTACCAGTTATGTGCTATATAAATGCAAATTATCAGGATTCATATTATGGTGAAAACAGCTTACATCATTTTTCATGGGACCAACATGTAAATATTGTAATAGTTCTCTGATTTATAGAGCACTTTTCTTCCTAAAAGATAAACATGCCTAGCTGTGCAGGAGAACTTCCCCTACTCTAAGGGATGAGTAAACCCATTCAGCCATTAACGCTTTCACTTTCCTTTAGCAATACCCAGCTCAGAATAGATACCGCACATCTGACAACAGAATGAATGAATGAGGGGGCATTTTAACAAAGCCCATAAACATTAGTAGCTTTCACGCAGAGAATGAGGGCTGTGGGGGAGGGGGAGTGGGCTGAAGTACAAAAGGTCATGACATTTGGGGAAGCCCTGAGGATTTCGAAAGACTTGGCCAACATAGAGGAAAGAACTGAAGCCACAGAGGCCAAGGTCAGGCAGGTGAGTTGGGGCTGTTATCAGGGGCCAAGGTCAGGCAGGTGAGTTGGGGCTGTTATCAGAGGTCAAGGTCAGGCCAGTGAGTTGAGGCAGTTATCAGCATATAGAAGAAAGCCAGTTTTCTAGCCCTCAGAAAATGAAACTGAAAAAGAAGAAATGTTAGGAAATTTCACTTGTAATTGGTGAGGTTAATGTTCTGGAAAAATAACCCCAATGGAGCTATAATCTATCTGTACATCTTAAGTGCCTGAGAAGCCAATAAAAATGTAATCTCAGGAGAGGGTACCTTCATTAGCATGGGTAAAGCAGCAGCGGTGTGAGCTGAGCACTCCACACTTTCAACTCTCTGGGATCCCTGGTTTGTAGGGAAAAGGCTCATCTTCATTCACCACATGCACTTGTTTGGGGAGCCCTTTCTTAGAGGCACACCATTAACCACTCATGGAAGTCATGTACTGAGGAATAGTCTGGAAAATACTGGCTTAGAGAGTAGAAAAATAGGACTGAAGAGCAGCCTTCTGCCCCTCTACCAGCACTTAGGACAATCAGATAATGGTCTTATTTTTTGTAAAAACAAACAACGACAACAAACAAAAACCAGTCACACTATTGTTTGTCTTTGGCATTTACAGTTTTGTCCCCAAACCCTCTTGAATTCCCAGATTTCTGAATACTCCCTATAACTATCATCTCTTATATAAAATGTGCTAGGAAAATAACTGGGATGTTTAAAAGATGCCTTTCACTGTTATTGATTCTGCAAACATGGGAATAAAGTCTCTCTGTTGAAGTTATTGTTGTCATTTTTATGCATCATTAAGACACAAAATAGTGTCCTGTCTGTGACCACTGGACCTGCATGGGCTATACCTGGCAGTTTTGTAAGTGTCACGCGGCCATCGTTGCGTGGAATGGAAACATGAAAGGCTCTGATGACCGATTTTGATGATGGATAAACAAAGCGTAGCCTGAGTTAGTAAAACTACAGTTGCCACCCCTACGATTTTTTACTTGTAATGGTAACAATTATTGTGTGTTGACATTCCCCGTGCCTGACACACTTCTGGCTACTTTCCATGTGTTACTTTATTTTGTCCTCACAGTGGCCCTATAGTCAGGGCTCTGTTACAATCCCTGCTCACAAGTGAGGCTACCAAGACACAGAAATCTCACTGGAATATTGTCTTTGTGATAAATGCGGAAGGCTTTCATTATTCCCAGACCTTCAAGGTAGAAGTAGCATTTCAACTAGGCCAGTGATAGAATATTGGATATTTTCAAGTCTAATAAATTGGCTGATACCCAAACAAAGAGCTTTAAAGGAACCTTTGAACTTGAAATGAAGGTCACCAGATCAACTTTGAAAACCTTCTCAATTGTCCTCTGCTCTCCAAGACCTTTATCCGCCGGTGCCACAGAACTGATAGAGTAATTGCAGCTTTCAAGTTTCAGGTTGCCACAAGAAGTGGGAAAGATGCTATGGTGATGGTGGAAGAAATAGAGACGGTTTTTAATGATCATGCAAAGATACGAAAATAGAGAAATAACAAGAAAAGGGATGGTGAGGGCCTCTAGAATACCTCGGAATGATGGTGGGAAAAAGACGAAATGCCCTCATGACTTCAAGATTTGGTGGTGGAATTATTAGAAGTTAGGAGGAGGCTTTGTTCAAAACTCACTCTGCCTTTTTCTAGCAAAATGACTGAACCCATTAGTGGGCCTTCATAAGCCTAGATTTGCACCAAAGATTGAAATGATAAAATAATAATATTGTTTACCTTTCACGTTTGGTTTGATGCTTTAATGGCGGAATCCATAGAAGATTCCTGACGCATGTTACACTCGATAAATGATAGCTTTATTGTGATTCCCTTCTCAAAGAATCTATTTATGCCGATTTAGAGCAAAAATTGTCTTTGTCAACCTTCCTCTGCTAAATAGGTCTTGAAAGAGGGAGAAGGCAATCTCGGTGATGAAGAAATTGATTCTACTTTAAAATCACTTTATAAATCAGACATGGAAAGGCCCTTAGAACAGTATCGAGAACATAATAAGTGCTCCATAAGTGGTAGGTATTATAATATAAATGATTTATAATTGCACAGTGGATAGGAAAGGATGGAAGTAAAAGAGGCCTCTTTCTCACCCATTCCTGAACCAAACTGCACATCCAAAGAATGCCAGAATTTTTGTAACTCATTCTATGGAAGCAGGCACAGCTCACATGGGACCTGTTGCTGGGAAAAATGATCAGACTGTACCCCAACAGGGACCCCAGGAGTAGGAAGCTGTAGATCCTTTGGTGGGACACAAAGAGGGGAAGGCAGTGGGTCAGAATCTCAGGAATAAAAGAGCAGCAGGTGAAAAACGGAGATTCCCTGTAACTGTGGGAGACAGAGTGTGAGGCCACGGATTTACCAGATACCATTATATCAATAAAGGTGAACGTGGAGAGAACACTGGAAAGTCTCAATGATACCTATAATAAAACCAAGATCTAATACTGTGCCAGTGCAGGAGTTGGCAAACTACACCCTGCGAGCCAAAATCGGCTCACTGCCAACTTTCACATGGTCCGTGTGCAAAGAAATGGTTTTTATATTTTGAAATGGATGGGGAAAAAATGAAAGGGAGAATGGTATTTTATAACATGTGAAAATCAGATGGTATTCGAACTTCAGCATCCATAAATAAAGTTTTATTGCAATACAGGCACACTTCATTTATGTATCTTAATGGCTGCTTTGGGGCCACACCAGCAGGGTTGAATAGTTATAACAAGCCCGCAACGCCTGAAATATTAACTACATTAACTATCTGGACTGTTATGGAAAAAGTTTGCCCTGGGTTGAAGCACTGTGCTTTTTAGTGCTTTCTCATTCATTCATTCAATGAACATTCTGTCCAAGCACAAAAGAGCCTGAGATCCAGAGAGGTGGAATAAACTGAGCGTACAGCACCCACGCTGCTTTAATAGGGAAGGCGGTGCCATGAGCGGGTGGCTTGCTGAAGGGAAGGGTTGACAGGGTTCAAAAAGGGTTTTGGGAAAGAAGGAACAGCCCACCTGGCTCTCAAACATAACAAGCACACAACCAGTGGCGTTCAGAAAATCGGCTGTCCCTATTTTGCAGAAACTCGGGCCAGTGGCTTACTTAAAGTGGATTGGTAAAGCGGAGTCAGGGCAAGGTCAGAACCTAGTTCCAGGCTTTCCACCCCACGCCCATGTGTCCTCCGGAAGCAAACTGTGGGACAACCAGGGACAACCAGCTGGGAGGCCAGCAGAGGGGAAAGGCAAGGAGACTTCTCCAGGCATAGATCAGATTCAGCGCAGGAGACGGCTGCTGCAAGCAGAAACTCAAAAGCCTTGCTGATGTAGGGCAAATGGGACTTAGGACTGACCATTTGAGAACACAGGCAGTTTCTTTATAGACTGAGAACTTTGTGCTGTTTTGTGCTTTGAGAGAACTTA
>CAUYRH010147709.1:0-10620 GCA_963574655.1 Perodicticus potto | reverse complement strand
GTTTATGTGCTGAATTACATTTATAGATTTACGTATATTGAACCAGCCTTGAGACCCTGGGATAAGCCCACTTGGTCATGGTGCATAATTTGTTTGATGTGTTGTTGGATTCAGTTTGTTGGGATCTTGTTGAATATTTTTGCATCAATATTCATTAGTGATATTGGTGTATAATTTTCTTTTCTTGTTGGGTCTTTCCTTGGTTTAAGGATCAAGGTGATATTTGCTTCATAGAATGTGTTGGGTAGTAATCCTTCTTTTTCTATATTTTGGAAGAGGTTTAGTAATACACGTACTAGTTCTTCTTTAAAGGTTTGGTAGAATTCTGACGTGAAGCCACCTGGTCCTGGGCTTTTCTTTTTAGGGAAATTTTGTATAGTTGATGCTATTTCAGAACTTGATATAGGCTTGTTCAACATTTCCACTTCATTCTGGCTTGGTAGGTGGCATGCTTCCAAGTATTTGTCAATTTCCTTTAGATTTTCATATTTCTGAGAGTAAAGTTTCTTGTAATATTCATTAAGGATTTTTTGAATTTCTGAGGGGTCTGTTGTTATTTTGTCTTTACCATTTCTGATTGGTGAAATTAGAGATTTTACTCTTTTTTTCCTGGTTAAGTTCACCAAAGGTTTATCTATTTTATTGACCTTTTCAAAAAACCAACTTTTTGATTTATTGATCTGTTGTATAATTCTTTTGTTTTCAATTTCATTTAATTCTGCTCTAGTTTTGTTTATTCTTTTCTTCTGCTGGTTTGGGGTTGGAATTTTCTTTCTTCTCCAGTTGCTGAAGATGTCCCATTAAGTTGTTAACTTCCTTTCTTTCAGTTTTCTTGAGGAAGGCTTACAGTGCTATAAATTTCCCTGTTAGGACTGCCTTTGCAGTATCCCAGAGGTTCTGATAATTTGTGTCTCCATTGTCATTTTATTCCACAAATTTGGTAATTTCCTTCTTAATCTCATCTATGACCCATCTATTGTTCAGCATAAGGTTATTTAGCTTCCATGTTTTTGTATGAGTGTGCAGATTCCTATTGTTATTGAGTTCAACTTTTATTCCATAATGGTCTGAGAAGATGCTGTTTTCCATTTGCCTGGAATATAGATGACCATCCCTTCACCTTGAGTCTATATTTGTCTTTTAAGGTAAGCTGAGATTCTTATATGCAGCAGATACCTGGCCTGAGGTTTTGTATCCAGCCAGCCAGCCTGTGCCTCTTTAGAGGACAATTTAAACCATTCTCATTAATTGAGAATATTGATAAGCCTTTTGAAAGTCCAGTGGACATTTTTAATCCTTTCATGACTGTAAAAGTTGGAATTTGATCAGAAGTTTCTGAGTGGAGTGGCATCGTGCTGGAGGATTACACTGGTCATTATGGAAGATAGGTCTGAGAATATCCTGGAGAACTGGTTTAAGCAAATGGCAAATTTCTTCAACAAGTGAATGTCATTAAAGTATTTAATTTCTCCAGCATAAGTGAAACTTAGTTTAGCTGGATACAGGATCCTGGGCTGAAAATTATTTTGTTTTAGGAGATTAAAAGTCAATGACCATCTTCTAGCTTGAAAGGTTTCAGCAGAGAGATTTGTAGTTATTCTAATATTCTTCCCTTTGTAAGTTATGGATTTCTTACATCTGGCTGCTTTCAGAATTTTCTCCTTCATGTTAATTTTAGTGAAATTGATTATGATGTGTCTGGGGGATGTCTTATTTGGGTTGAGTCGTGTTGGAGTTTTGAAACTGTCTGCTATCTGAATTTCAGAATCTCTTGGCATGTCTGGAAAGTTCTCTTTCATAATCTCATGAAGAAGAGACTCTGTGTCTTGTGAAGTTGCTTCATCGCTTTTGGGGATCCCTATGAGGGGAATATTGGGGTTTTTTTTTTTTTTGAAATATCCCAGAGCTCTCTGAGAGAGTGATCTGTTTTTGCCTTCCATTTCTCTTCCTCTTTGGAAGTTTGGGAGCGTTCAAAAGCTTTTTCTTCAATGTCAGAAACACTTTCTTCTGCTTGCTACATTCTGTTACTGAGGGATTCTACTGTATTTCTCAGATCTTTGAGGGCTGCAAGTTCTTGTGTCAAAAGCTTTGGTCATTTTGTCTTTGAATTCATTGAATTCTTGAGATATCTTTTGGATTATGGCTTGAAATTGTAATTCCATCTTTTCCTCCATTCTGTTGATCTTATTTGCTATCCAGATTCTGAATTCGATTTCTGACATCTCAGCCATTTGTTTATGCATGGTATCCTGTGCTATGTCTGTCTTGTCATTCCTTGGAGGAGTTGATCTACTCTGATTATTCATATTGCCAGTGTTTTTCTGTTGATTCTGCCCCATGATTATTTTTCACCATTGCCTCTGGCCATCCTCAGAGTTGGGGAAGTGTCACTCCAAGATTAAACCCCATTGGGATCTCTATTGTTGCTGGAACTTTGTAGGGAGAACCCTGTGTAATTCCTCTGTGACTGCCTCAGCCAGGGAGTTCTGGCTGCGGGAGCAGCTCTGGAGTGTGGTACCCCTGGATCCAGCAGCAAGGCGGGGCATGATGCACACAGTTCTGGGAGTTCCAAGTGCCCAGTGACTTTGGCAAAGAGAGCACATGGGTCCAGCAGTCTCTGACTGGAACAAGGGCTCCATTCAGAGGCAGGGAGGGCTCTGGAGGCAGGACCCTGGTCCTGCAACTTCTGGAATCCCTGGCCAGATGGGCGGAGACAGTGCAGAGGCAGGGAGGATCCAGGAGGGAAGATGAGGTGCGCTGCTCCTGGAGTCTCTAGCTGGAGGCATGGGTCTGGCGGCCTGGCGAACGCGGGGTGCGGAGCTGTGCAGACACTGGAGGAGTCCCTGGCCAGAAGCGGACCTGCAGAGGCCTGGCGGGTGTGGAGCACGGGGCTGCGATAATACTGGTGGAGTCTCTGGCCCAGGGAGGGACTGTGGAGGCCCTGCAGGTGCCAGGCACTGGCCCACATGTTCACTGGAGGAGTCACTGGCCAGGACGAGCCTGCAGAGGCCTGGTGGATGCGGGGCATGGGGCTGTGTGGATGCCGGCAAAGTCCCTGGTAGAAGGTGAACCTTCAGAGGCCCTGCAGGCATGGGGTGCATGGCTGCACTCGCTGGGGGAGTTCCTGGCTGGGGGTGTACCTGCAGAGGCCCTACAGGTGCCAGACGCAAGTCTGTGTGGTTGCCGGGGGAGTCCCTGGCAGGAGGCGAACCTGCAGAGGCCCTGTGGGTGTGAGGCACAGCCCATGCGGTCGCTGGCGAGTCCCTGGCTGGGAGCGGACCTGTGGGGGCCCGGCAGTGGAGGGGCATGGGGCTGCACAGTCACTGGCGGATTCCCTGGCCGGGGGCAGGCCTGCGGAAGCCCAGTGGGCTTCGGGTGCAGGGCACGGGGCCGCACAGTCACTGGCGGATTCCCTTGCCAGGTGGACGGTGGCTCGCCATGGCCCCCCGGGGTCTTTTGCCAGTGGGGCACTTGGTCTGACAGGTGGATGGGGGCTCTGCTCAAGAGCCTCCTCCCTCAGTCTTAGTGAGGGTTAGGCTTCTGGTTCATCAGGTAAGGGGCGCAGGGTGTACTGTAAGTTCAGAATGGTAGGGAAAACTTTGGTTCAGTTTTTCTGCCTAGCAAGAGAGTGTTCAGAGTCACAGCAGGGTCACTCTGAGGAAGCAGACCCCACTTCCCACAGCACTCTTCCATGGGGTGAGACAAGAGGTCCACAGTTCACCACTTGTCTGTAGAAAACCCACAGGAACAAACGAAGAGAAAAAAGCAAGGAATCAGGAAAACAAAAAATCCCACAGCTTTCTTGGGGGAGGGAACAAACACTTTTCCTTTCAGATGAATTTTGTACCTGAAGCTTGCTTTCTTGGAGTCGCAGCTTGCCTCAGCAGAGGTGACCTGCAGTTATCACTTCTCTCTCTTGGCTGGGCTCCCAGCGTTCAGCTTAATTGGGCAGTTTCTAGAGGTTATCTTTTCTTTTGGACAGAAGCCTCTTTTGGAAGCTGCTTCCAGTTGGCCATCTTGCTCCGCCCCCCCAATTATATAGTTTAGAGAAACAGTTAAAGTTGAAATGTGATTGAAATATTACTTCGTATTGTGTTACCACTGTGTTATATAATGAAACTTTGTTTCCAAGGAATGTGGTCAGGAAACATTTGTTAAATCATGAGAATTTAAGTGCTGATATAATTGAGTTACAACAGCAAGTATACTCAACTTTTGAGCAAAAATTAGGACAAATTAATAGAGATGAAATTCTAAAGGGAATTTCATAAGGAAGAGCTCAATTGAACCCTACTGATAAGATACATACTTTGGAACTTCTACCAGCTCTCTGCTCTTATTTTGTTTGATTGGGTTTATTTTTTATATGATAATTAAAAATTTCATACAAGTTAAACAAACTAGTGATAGGAATGCACTTTGTTCAGCACAGATGCTGTTGGATACATATATATTTAATCTAAATTGAGTACACTACTCAACATTTTGCTGCAGGCTTAACCACAATGGCACCTGGCTGTCTGTTCTGTCTGATTAGTTCCCTAAAGCTTGAAAAATGACAATTTTTGGCTCTCTCTTTTTGGCTATGACAGCAGTGCAAGCCAATAAATAAAAAGGGGGAAATGGAGAGATAGTGGCCCCCCCCAACCAAAGCAAGTGACATGGCCTCATGTGCTCCCCAAGGAACGTTGCCCTAAAATGGAAAAACGTCTTTCTCTGTGGACATGCCCAGGCCAGTAAGAACAATCAGTTAGATGTTCACAGAAAGGAAAGTAACCAGAGGGCTTCACAGGGTGAAGCTGGGGGTTAGGCACTTGCAGAGGTTACAGGAAAAGGTACTCTGTCCTATTCTCTTTTTAGAAAATTGTCATTTTTCAAGCTTTAGGGAACTAATCAGACAGAACTGACAGCCAGGTGCCATTGTGGTTAAGCCTGCAGCAAAATGTTGAGTAGTGTACTCAATTTAGATTAAATATATATGTATCCAACAGCATCTGTGCTGAACAAAGAATTTTCATGGTAACTTTTGCTATTTCAGCATTATTCATTACTTTTTCTATTTCTATACCTTTATTTGATCAGTGTGTATAAAAATACCCAATAAATGTGGGTTGTCACAGGGTGCCCAAGCAAGCCTCAGTCTTCCTTTCAGTCATATTCATTTTGTGTGCAGTGTCTGCCTCTTGAGTCTCTGATCAGTAAGTTCTGTGGTCATCTACACCAGTGTCACTGATTCACTAGGATTGCACTGAGATCACCTGAGTACAAGACAGGCCACCTACCCCTGCTACACCAAGCAGGCTTCTAGAGTCACAGACTGTAGTATTGTACAGGTCCTTTGCAAAATTGTGGAGAAAAAGATACAGTCACCAGTCCCAATTCCTTGGTGAAGGGCTGGTCAAATACAACCCCAGAAGTCTCCAATCCAGTATCATCTTACCTGCTCATCTAGCTAAACAGTAAAAAACAATCATGGGGTGGAATCAGCAGAAAAACTCTGGCAACATGAATAATCAGAACAGTACAACTCCCCCAAGGAATGACAAACCAGCCAAACAAGAAGATCCCATTCATAAACAGATGGCTGAGACGTCAGAAATCAAATTTATAATTTGGATGGCAAACAAGATCAACAGACTGGAAGTAAAGTTGGAGTTAGAAATTCTAGGAATAATTCAAAAGACGTCTCAAGAATTCAATGAATTCAAAGACAAAATCACCAAATATTTAGACACATTGAGAAAAGAAGTTGCACCATTCCAAGATATGAGAAATACAGTAGAATCTCTCAGTAACAGAATGGAGCAAGCAGAAGAAAGGATTTCAGACATCAAAGACAAAGCTTTTGAATGCTCCCAAAGACACAAAGAGGAAGAGAACTGGAGAGCAAAAATGGATCATTCTCTTAGAGAGCTCTGGGATAATTCAAAGAAAGCCAATATTCACTTTATAGGGATCCCTGAAGGTGACGAAGGAGCTTCGCAAGGCACAGAGGCTCTTCTTCATGAGATTATGAAAGAGAACTTTCCAGACATGCCAAGACATTCTGAAATTCAGATAGCAGACGGTTTCAGAAACCCAGCACAACCCAACCCAAATAAGACACCCCCCAGGCACATCATAATTAACTTCACTAAAGTTACTATGAAGGAGAAAATTCTGAAAGCAGCCAGATGTCAAAAACCATAACCTAAAAGAGGAAGTGTATTAGAATAACTACAGATCTCTCTGCTGAAACCTTTTAAACTAGAAGAGGGTGGTCATTGACTTTTAATCTCCTAAAACAAAATAACGTCCAACCCAGGATCCTGTATCCAGCTAAACTGAATTTCACTTATGATGGAGAAACTAAATATTTTAATGACATTCACATGTTAAAAAATTTGCCATAACTACACCAGGATATTCCCCAGGATATTCTCAGACCTATCCTCCATAATGACCAGCGCAATTCTCCACCACAAAAGTAAACTCATTCTGAAACTTTTGATCAAATTCCAACTTCCACAAATGTGAAAGGATTAAAAATGTCCACTGGTATTTTGAAAAACTGGATACCCAAAATTATACCAGGCCTGTCAATATTCTCAATTATTGTGAATGGCTTTAATAGTCCTCTAAAGAGGCACAGGTTGGCTGACTGGATACAAAACCTCAGGTCAGATGTCTGCTGCATACAAGAATCTCATTTTACCTTAAAAGATAAATATAGACTCAAGGTGAAGGGATGGTCATCTATATTCTAGGGAAATGAAAAGCAGAAGAAAGCAGGTGTTGGCAATTTTATAAAACAACAAAAGTAAGGAAAGATAAGAATGATCACTTCATGTTTGTTAAGGGCAATACTCAATATGATGAGATCTCAGTTATTAATATTTATGAACCCAACCAAAATGCACCACGATTTGTAAGAGAAACTCTAACAGACATGAGCAACTTGACTTCCTCCAGCTCCATAGTAGTCAGAGATTTTAACACCCCTTTAGCAGTGTTGGATAGATCCTCCAATGAGATGCTAAGCAAAGAAATTTTAGATTTAAACTTAACCATTCAACAACTGGAGTTAACAGAACATTTCATCCTAACAAAACCAAATATGCATTCTTCTCATCAGCCCATGGAATGTACTCCAAAATAGATCACATCTTAGGTCACCAATCTAACCTCAGCAAATTTAAAAGAATAGAAATTATTCCTTGCAACTTCTCAGACCATTATGGAATAAAAGTGGAACTCAGCAGCAACAGGAATCTGCATACTCATACAAAAACATGGAAACTAAGGAAATTAACAAATTTTTGGAACAAAACAACAATGAAGACATGAATTATCAGAACCTCTGGGATACCACAAAGGCAGTCCTAAGAAGGAAATTTATAGCAGTGCAAGCCTTCCTCAAGAAAACGGAAAGAGAGGAAGTTAACAACTTAGTGTGCATCTCAAGCATTTGGAAAAGGAAGAC
This sequence comes from Perodicticus potto, assembly GCA_963574655.1. Taxonomy (NCBI): domain Eukaryota; kingdom Metazoa; phylum Chordata; class Mammalia; order Primates; family Lorisidae; genus Perodicticus; species Perodicticus potto. The sequence goes on along the minus strand of CAUYRH010147709.1, from coordinate 3,158 downwards.
CATTCCAATCCCAAATCCAGCAGAAGAAAAGAAATAACCCAAATTAGAGCAGAATTAAATGAAATTGAAAACAAAAGATGTCTACAACAGATCAATAAATCAAAAAGTTGGTTTTCTGAAAAGGTCAATAAAATAGATAAACCTTTGGCTAACCTAACCAGAAAAAAAAGGAGTAAAATCTCTAATTTTATCAATCAGAACTGGTAAAGACAAAAAAATCCTTAATATTACAAGAAACTTTACTCTCAGAAATATGAAAATCTAAAGGAAATTGAACAAAACTTGGAAGCACAGCACCTTCCAAGACTTAGCCAGAATGAAGTGGAAATGTTGAACAGGCCTATATCAAGTTCTGAAATAGCACCAAGTATACAAAATCTCCCTAAAAAGAAGATCCCAGGACCAGATGGCTTCACATCAGAATTCTACCAAACCTTTAAGGAGGAACTAGTATATATATAACTAAACCTTTTCCAAAATATAGAAAACGAAGGAATACTACCCAACACATTCTATGAAGCAAACATCACCTTGATCCCCAAACCAGGAAAAGACTCAACAAGAAAAGAAAATTATAGACCAATATCACTAATGAATATTGATGCAAAAATATTCGGCAAGATCTTAGCAAACAGAATCCAACAACACATCAAACAAATTATACACCGTGACCAAGTGGGTATTATTCCAGGGTCTCGTGGCTGGTTCAATATACATAAATCTATAAATATAATTCAGCACATAAACAAATTTAAAAAAACACCATATGATTCTCTCAATTGATGCAGAAAAAAATTTTGACAATATCCAGAATCCCTTCATGATCAGAACACTTAAGAAAATTGTCATAGAAGGGACATTTTCTTAAACTGGTAGAGGCCTTCTACAGCAAACCTACAGCCAAATACCATACTGTATGGAGCTAAATTGAAATCATTTCCATTCAGATCAGGAACCAGGCAAGGTTGCCCCTTGTCTCCACTCCTCTAACATTGTAATGGAAGTTTTAGCCATTTCAATTAGGAAAGAAAAGGCGATCAAAGGGTCTCCATATAGGGTCAGAAGAGATACAACTTTCACTCTTCACAGATGATATGATTGTATATCTGGAAAATACCAGGGATTCTACTACAAAACTCTTAGAAGTGATCAAGGAATAGAGCAGTATCTTGGGTTACAAAATCAACAACCATAAATCTGTAGCCTTTATATATACCGACAATAGCCAAGCTAAAAACAGTCAAGGACTCTATTCCTTTCACAGTATTGCCAAAGTAGATGAAATATTTGAGAGTTTACCTGACAAAGGATGTGATAGACGTCTATAAAGAGAACTATGAAACTAAGAAAAGAAATAGCTGAAGATGTTAACAAATGAAAAAACATACCATGCTCATGGCTGGGAAGAATCAACATTGTCAAAATGTCTATACTACCCAAAGCAATATACAATTTTAATGCAATCCCTATTAAAGCTCCATTGTCATACTTTAAAGATCTAGAAAAAAAATACATCGTTTTATATGGAAACAGAAAAAAACCTTGAATAGCCAAGACATTACTCAGAAATAAAAACAAAGCAGGAGGAATTATGCTGCCAGACCTCAGACTATACTATAAATCAATAATGTTCACAACAGCATGGTACTAGCACAAAAACAGACAGGTAGATGTAATAGAGAACCAAGAGATGAACCCAGCTACTTACTGCTATTTGATCTTTGAGAAGCCAATGAAAAACATTCAGTGGGGGAAAAGATTCCCTATTTAACAAATGGTGCTGGGTGAACTGGCCGGCAACCTGTAGAAGACTGAAACTTAGTGTTCATCTCAAGCATTTGGAAAAGAAAGACCATTCTAATCCCAAACCCAGCAGAAGAAAAGAAATAACCAAAATTAGAGAAGAATTAAATGAAATTGAAAACAAAAGACGTCTACAACAGATCAATAAATCAAAAAGTTGGTTTACTGAAACCAGGGATTCTACTACAAAACTTTCTGAAAAGGTCAATAAAATAGATAAACCTTTGGCTAACCTAACCAGAATAAAATGGAGTAAAATCTCTAATTTCATCAATCAGAACTGGTAAAGCCAAAAAGATCCTTAATATTACAAGAAACTTTACTCTCAGAGATATGAAAATATAAAGGAAATTGAACAAAACTTCCACACCTTTTACCTTTAACTAAGATAGGCTCACAGTGGATTAAAGATTTAAAATGAAGACATTAAACTATATAAATACTAGAAGAAAGTGCAGGGTAAACTCTTGAAGGAATCAGCCTGGGAGAATTCTTTTTGTTTAGAGACAGACTCTCACTTTGTTGCCCTTGGTAGAATGCTGAGGGATCACAGCCCACAGCAACATCCAGCTCTTGGGCTTAGGTGATTCTCTTGCATCAGCCTCTTGAGTAGCTAGGATTACAGGTGCCCACAACCACACCCAGCTATTTTTTTGTTGCAGTTTGGCCAGGGCTGGGTTCGAACTCGCCACCCTTGCTATATGTGGCCGATGCCCTACTCACTGAGCCACAGGCACTGCCCGCTGAGAGAATATTTTATGAGGAGGACCCCCTGGGCAATTGAAGCAGCATCAAAAATACACTACTGGGACCTGATCAAACTAAAAAGCTTCTGCACAGCCAAGATCACAGTAAGTAAAACAAACAGATAGCCCTCAGAATGGGAGAAGATATTTGCAGGTTATGTCTCTGAGAAAAGTTTAATAACTAGAATCCACAGAGAACTCAAATATATTAGCAAGAAAAGAACAAATGATTCCATCAGGGAGGGCAAGGGACTTAAAGAGAAACTTCTCAGAAGAAGACAGGCACATGGACTATAGACATATGAAAAAATGCTCATCATCCTTAATGATCAGAGAAATGCAAATCAAAACTACCTGGAGATTCACCTAACCCCAGAAGATTAGCCCACATCACAAAATCCCAAAACCAGAGATGTTGGCATGGATGTGGAGAAAAGGGAACACTACGACATTGCTGGTGGGAATGCAAACTAATACGGTCCTTTTGGAAAGATGTTTGGAGAATGTTTAGAGATTAAAAAATAGACCTGCCATTTGATCCTATAATTCCTCTACTAGGTGTATATCCAGAAGACCAAAAATCACATTATAAGAAAGATATTTGTATCA
>CAUYRH010147705.1:0-14700 GCA_963574655.1 Perodicticus potto | reverse complement strand
CACTCTCTTAAAAATTGCTCAATGTGTTGGAGCTACTGTGTGAAAACAGCTGACATTTCAGAGGGCATTTCATGTTCTGGTCTGTTAGAAGATTTAAATACTTGGAAATAAAAAATATTTAGCTTTGAAGTTTTCAATACTGGAAAACTTTCAAGTCTAGGGTTTTCAGCCAGAAGGGGCTGCTCTGTATTCCTTAAATTGGACTCTGTTTCCCACAAGGTTAATCTTCAGCTTTGGCTTCCATTTCTTCTGCATCATCATCGCCATCTACTTCGGCATTTTCTCTTTCAAGCCTCTCCAGCTGCCTGGCAAGTTCAGTCTCATCTGTATCTGTGACCACTTTGGGCTGTGGAAACAAAGGCATAATTTAAAAGCAAAGTAGTTATATAGTATACAAATTCAATTCAATACTGTTACTGCTTAGTATTTAATTTTAAACACTTTTAATTCTAACAACTGTGCCACATCTGTTCATGTTTGAGTGCTGACTTATCATTTGACAAATCCATTTGATAAGTAAAAGAAGAAACATATAAGCACAAGAGTACAAGAAGATGTATGTATTAAAATGAAAAATAATTTTCTGCCATCTTTATCAGGTAAAAATTACAATGTATGAAATATTACCAGTGGCTGTACCTTTTAAGATCACAAATAGATGCCTGGTAAAAAACTTATCTTCTGGGCTTAAAATAAATTACTACTCTTTTCCACAGAAGGACCTATATATAGATTAGGTTTTGTTCTGGTTAAGATGAGGAAAAGACAACCAACTACTTGTTTCTAATTCTGAGACCAAATTTTAGGCATTCTACATTCCAATTATGACAAAAATAAATTTTTCCTTTTTATTATCTATATTTTCCCTGAAGGGGGGGAGAAAACGCAAAAAACCCCAATACCATCCAGTGACCAGGGGCCTGAATAACCATTCCACAGTATGACATTGTAGTGCCAACAACTCTTATTTACCTACACGATAAGTCAATGATTATTTTATGCCTAGGAGATTTGTAATCCTAAATGTATCTGATGTTTTAAAAGGCAGTCATCAGTTAGGACTTGTGAATACATATCACTTAGATGACTTAAGTTTCTTAAAAACTTTAAGAACAAAGTAAAAGTGAGGTTATTGATCTCACCTCCATTTGAACATTGAACACACCCCTCTTTTCCTCAATCTTTTCTTTGATAACAGCCATAGCTTGATTGAGAACAGAAAGGCCTTCTGTTCTCTCCAGAGTTGTTGTGGTCATCACATACCGAGGAGGAGCTATTAGATTAATCTAGAAAAGAAGACAAAAATTCAATTATGAACATACCTATTGACTATGTAACTATTATAACATTTGAGAATTATTTTTCTAATCACCTGCATTAACAACCATCCGAAAACTTAACTCCTAGGTCAGCAATTTGAGGCTGTTCACTAATGTAGCAAAGCTAATTGATAGTTATCTAATTCAGTACTATAAATAGTCTATTACAATACTGAATATGAAAAATTATGACTTCTAGATGTCTTTGGTGCTAAACTAACTATAGTTACCAGCATAATGGATAATTTGTCAACTAAATTCATGGGAGAAATTCTTCTAAGAGGTTCTGAGTAACAACCATCTAGTTTATCACTAATGCAAGATTGAGATCAAAACTCATCAAAGTTGAGTGTATATACAGATGAGAGAATGTTATCCTTTTCCAGCTGCTGTATGTATTTTGGGTATAGCAACTCTTTACTGTAAGGGAGGTTTAGCAATGTTGGCCCTCTGAAAAAAGAACAGTAGCCAATGACATCCACTGTGATTTTAGGAGCAAGAAACACTCTTGTTATAAAACATGATTAAAAATAAAAGTCAATGGGCCTGCAAACTAATACAGCCTTTTTGGAAAGAAGTACGGAGACTCTTCAAAGAACTCAAAATAGATCTTCCATTTGATCCTGCAATCCTATGATTAGGCATCTACCCAGAAGAAAAAAACCATCATTTTATCATAAGGACATTTGTATTAGATTGTTTATAGCAGCCAGCTCAATTTGCAATTGGCAGGATGTGGAAACAACCTAAGTGCCCATCAACCATGAATGAATTAATAAAGTATGGTATACATATACCATGAATACTATTCAGCCATAAAAAAGACGGAGACTTTACATCTTTTGTATTAATCTAGATGAGCTGAATATACGCCCACAGAAAAGAAAAACACAATTTGAGTTGGGGAGAGGGGGAAGGGAGGGATGGGTGCACTCCCACCTAATAGGCACAATGTATGGGTATACGGATGGCACACCTCCTGGGTGCAGGACACAACTATGATGGGGACTTTACCTAACAAATGCAAACATAACCTAATCATTTGTACCTCATATTAATCTGAAATTTAAAAGAAAGGCAAAACAAAGATTAAAGATCTGATTTGGTGTAGGCAGATATTTCAGCGAGGAAAGAGAAAACTGAACACTCACTTTGATGGGCATGGTTTCCGTAGAACAATTCAAACCTGCTCTCAGGGCTTCTTTTACAGCATCAATGCCTTCATAACCATAACAAGCCACTTCAATATCTAAAATTAAAAAATCCAAAAATTGATAACCAAAAAGTGCCAAGAGTATTTAGAAGTTTAAAAGAATACTAGCGGCAGATACACTAGTATTCAAATATTTGTGGTTGGGCGCAGTGGCTCACACCTGTAATTCTAGCACTCTGGGAGGCTGAGGCAGGTGAACTGTCCAAGCTCACAGGTTCAAGACCAGCCTGAACAAGTGCGAGACCCCATCTTTAAAAACAGCTGGGCATTGTGGTGAGAGCCTGTAGTCCCAGCTACTTGGGAGGATGAGCAAAGAGAATCGCTTGAGCCCAAGAGTTGGAGGTTGCTGTGAGCTATGACATCACAGCACTCTACCCAGGGTGACAAAGTGAGAATCTGTCTCAAAAAAACAAAAAAACCCACTTTGTTACTCTTTCAATTAGAAATCAATCCCAGATTCGATTAAAAACTGTTATTGTCTCAACCAAATCAAGCCCACCTAAAAATGAAACTATAAAAGACAGAGAAGTTTAACAAACACCATAAATTCTGACATGCTTAGGTTAAAACCCTGACTCCAACCTCTCTGTATGGAATTTCCTTATTTGTAAGATGGAGACAAGGAAAAGTGTGGTGCACAATAACTGCATCCCCACTTATCTAGAACAATTTAGAAACTGCATAACCTTTGGTTTGGCAATTTTACTTTTATTAATTTGTCTTAAAGAAACTTGTGTAAATAGGTTAAGTATATATGTATAAGGGTGCTAATTTGCAGTGTTATGATCATCAAAAGGGGACTGGATTATGTTAAGATTTATTCAGCCACCAAAAAGATGGAGAAAGATTCCTATGTTCTGCATGGAAGGAACATTTTTTTGTAGCGATGAGGTCTTGTTCTGTTGCCCAGGCTGAACTTGAACTCCTGGCTTCAAGTCATTCTTCTGTATTATCCTCCCAAGGCATTGGGATTACAGGAGTGGGCCACTGCACTCAGCCCAAACTGCCACTTTTAAAAAAGAGCTGAAAGTTAAAATAAAATAAAAAGAATTCTGATAGAGTTTAGGCAAAAGAGAAAAAAGGGCTAATTTAAGACTAGCTGGGTGCAGTGGCTCACTCTTGTAACCCTAGCACTCTGGGAGGCTGAGGCAGGTGGATTGCTTGAGCTCAGGAGCCTGAGCCCAACCTGAGCAACACCCCAACTCCACTAAAAATAGAAAAAAATAGCTGGGGGATGTGGTGGGTGCCTACAGTCCCAGCTACTTGGGAGGGTAAGGCAAGGGGATCACTTGAGACCAAGAGGTTGAGGTTGCTGTGAGCTATGACGCCATGGCACTCCAGCCAGGCCAACAAAGTGAGACTCTGTCTCAACAACAAAAAAAAAGGTTAGGTGAACTCAAATGACTGTTTCTACTGTGTCAATATATATTTTATGATTAAGTAGAAGCAAAAATAATTTAAGTTTTTCTTTTATTTATTTAGACAGAGTCTCACTCTATCACCGTTGGTATGAGTGCTGTGATGTCACAGCTCACAGCAACCTCAAACTCTTAGGCTTAAGCGATTCTCTTGCCTCAGCCTCCAAGTAGAAGGAACTACAGGCGCCCGCCATAACGCCCGGCTATTTTTTTTGTTGCAGTTGTCACTGTTGTCTAGCTGGCCTGGGCTGGGTTTGAACCAGCCACTCTCAGTGTATGTGGCTGGCGCCGTAACCACCGTGCTATGGGTGTTGAGCCAAGTTTTTCTTATTATGAAAACAAAATAAGCATTAAGATAAATATACAGACATTGATATAGCATCATAATCTTTGGTAAGTCTTATTATTTGATATCCCCTCCCCTCATTCTTTGGAGCCATAGCCTGGAAGGACACTATATTGCTCAGGCTGGTCTCAGTATTCTTGGACTCAAGCAATCCTTCCACACCTGCCTCCTATGTAGCTGAGACTACAGGTGTGCACCACTGCATCTGGTTTAATGGCTTTTTTGATGCATGAAAAATAGTGTAAAATTCATTTACCTGCTCGAATTTTGACAGCTTGTGGGGTCAAACGCCTATTAATATTGTTAATGAGTACTTCTCGTTCATCTTCATTCAAATCTAAGCTATCCAAGATAGATGGGTCTCTGATTAAAACACAAAACAAAACAAAACAAAAAAAAAACCCACAAAGGGTCAAGGTTACATTACAGATAATTTTAAAACCAAACACCATGGCATGATGTGCATAATAACAAAGCACAGGCTTTAGTATAAGAATTAAGAGTTTAAATCTTAGCTGTGTACTTTAACTATGTGTCTTCAGGCCTTTCCAAACCTCAGTTTCCAAATATGTAAAATGAGGATGAAAAGAGGAATGTGTTGAGTATTAAATGAAATAATCCAAGTAAATCACTGAGTGTACAACAGAGACTCCCAACTGATTATTAGTAAGAGAAAAATTTTAAAGAGCTGGCTAAAACAAGTAATTTAATACCCTCTAATACATCTGACATCCCACTATAATTACTTCCATGCAATTAGCAGTCCCTGCTTCAAGGAGTTTATAATCTACCTTAAAAACAGCAAAAACATGGAAACATTTGTAAATATTAAAGTATATCCATGGGCATCAAGATTTCCTTCCAATTGATGGGGTCAGGAAGGGCTTCATGCAGAAAAGCAGCATTTCTTTGACTCTCTGAAGTGCAGGAAGACAGACCAGGAGGAACAAACTGGGATGTTTGTTGAACAAATTAACAAATGAAATAATGACTAGAAGAATGGTCTCACTTTAACGAGCAAAGACAGACATATTTTAAGAAAGTTATGATATATAAAAAAGGAATGGCATGAGCAAACATCAGGCTGAAAAAGCATGGGGTCTGGTTAAGGAATGAAAGGTGAAAAGAATTTGGGTGAAGGAAACTTCCATTCAGCTAATACAAAGTAGTAAGTAATAAGATAACCAACAAAAGAAACGCCCAGTGCCTGTAGCTCAACGGCTAGGACACCAGCCACATACACTGGAGCTGGCAGGTTCGAATCCAACCTGGGCCTGCCAACCAACAATGACAACTACAACCAAAAAATAGCCAGGCACTGTTTTGAGCACCTGTAGTCCCAGCTACCTGGGAGGCTGAGGCAAGAGAATCACTGAAGCCCAAGAGTTTGAGGTTGCTGTGAGCTGTGATACCACAGCACTCCACTGAGGGAGACTAGTAAGACTCTGTCTCAAAAAAAAAAAAAGATGAACAGAAAATGGGCAAATGAAATGAACATAAGTTTTATAGAAGAAATACAAATGGTCAGAAATATGCAAATCAAAGGATCTGTCATCTATCAGACTGGCAAAAAGAAAACAAAATCTGATCTATATACCAAATATTGGGGCTGGGCACAGTCGCTCACACCTGTAATCCTAGCACTCTGTCTGGGAGGCTGAGGCAGGGAGCTCATGAGTTCAACTTGAGACTTTGCCTCAAAAACAAACAAAAAACTCCCAACAAATAATGGTAAGGATAAGGGGACACAAACACAATTACTGGAGGGAATGTAAATTGTAGAATCAATTTGGAGAGTAATTTGGCAAAACTAAGTAATTTAAAAGACATGGATAACTTATATGCTATGACTCAACACCTCTTTTCCTACATATATGCCTTAGAAACTCTCACACATGGAGACATATACATAATATACTCATTACAGCACCATGTGACAAGTGAAACAGAAGGGAAAATTCACCTAAATATCTCTTAAAGGGAAACATGTAGAGCATGTTTTCACAATAAAATACTCTATAGAAATTAATATGAATGAAACACACATCTGCAATTTAGAGAAACCCTGCCCAGTTAATAGCTTGTATGTAAAAGTCCCAAGCTACAGAAGGTTACCAAAAAAAAAGTTTGATATGTATTTTATGGGTGTATCTATGTAGTAAAACCATAAAAACACACATATACATATGTATGATACATATTAGTAATTTTATTTATTTTTTTGGGACAGAGCCTCAAGCTGTCACCCTGGAGTGCCGTGGCATAACAGCTCACAGCAACCTCCAATTCCTGGGCTCAAGCGAGTCTCTTGCCTCTGCCTCCCAAGTAGCTGGGACTACAGGCGCCCACCACAACACCTGGCCATTTTTTGGTTGTAGCCGTCATTGTTGTTTGGCGGGCCCGGGCTGGATTAGAACCCGCCAGCTTAGGTGTATGTGGCTGGCGCCTTAGCCTGCTGAGCCACAGGCACCGAGTCCATATTAGTAATTTTAGAATAGTGGCTACCACTGATGAGTGAGGGGAATGGGTCCGGAGAGGTTAAGACATTGTTTCCAACTACCTCACATTTTTTTTTTCCTTTAAGACATAATCTGGCTCTGCACTTGTAACTCAGCGGCTAGGGCGCCAGCAACATACACTGGAGCTGGCGGGTTCGAACCTACCTCGGGCCTGCCAAATAACGACAACTACAACCAAAAAATAGCTGAGTGTTGTGGCGGGCGCCTGTAGTCCCAGCTACTTGGGAGGCCGAGGCAAGAGAATCAGTTAAGCACAAGTTTGAGGTTGCTGTGAGCTGCAATGCCACTGCACTCTACTGAGGGCAACATAGTAAGAAGCTGTCACCAAAAAAAAAATAATAATAATAATAAAAAAATAAAAATAATAATAATACAGAGTCTATCACCTGGGCAACCTCAAACTCCTGGGCTCAAGCAATCCTCCTGCCTCCACCTCCAAACAGCTGGGACTATAGGCACCTGCCACCACGCCCAGCTCATTTTTCTACTTTTAGTAGACGTTGGGGGGAGGAGGACTCTCGCTCTTGCTCAGGATAATCTTGAACTCCTGACCTCAAGAGATCCTCCCACAGTGCTAGGATTACAAGCCAGAGTCACCACCCCTGGCCTGAAATTTTATTTCTTAATAAAAAGAAAAAAATATATATAAAGCACATGTGGGAAAGAATTAGCATTAGTTAACTCTGGACAATGGCTACCTGAGTGATAAAGCAAGAGTGCCATTAACACATGCCAAGGCTTGGTGGTAAAAGGGGATAGCGGAGTTAGAAGCTAAAGAGGTAACCTGGGGCCAGATGATGAGGGCGTGCTAAGAAATGTACTGACTGAGGTGTACATTCTGAGGATGTACAGGATGTACTTTATATTTCTGAGGATAGAAATATAAAGCAGTGCTTAATGCTTAATAGCACAAACTCTGAGCAGAGCCTCAATGCCCAAGTTTGAATACCAGCTCTACAATTTGTTAGTTGTGTGACTCTGAACAAAGCACTTTCTTCAGCTATAGACAGTGATAATAATAAAACATAGGTTGTTGTTAGAATTACATACATGTTAGCTATTACTTTTATTCCCACCTTTTTCACACTATATACCAAAAAACAAAATAAAACAAAACGTCACATGGAGGCAAACTGGGAGGGATCTGGAGTTCCAGATGAGTTGGCTTATTGGGGGCCCTAAAGTCCCAGGCGCCATCCAACCATTCTGAGAGCTGACGGAAGCAATTATTTCCTGGCCACACAAGAATGCTGGGAAACTAACCTCGGGGCAGTGGTAAGGCTCCTGGAGCAGTGAAATTTAGGAAGAAGTGGGAGGTGACAAAGAAAGAGCAAGTGCAGAGAAGTGAGGGAATCTGGGTGTTAAAAAAGACAGTGCTTGCTACAAGAAAAGGTAGAGGGGCAGTTTGCCTACATCATAGGCCTTTTATATTGAAATAATCTAAAATTTGGCAAGAATTAAGACATGGATGTTATGCCTGTGTGTCAGACCCAGAGTTATGGTATCAAGGTAGGAGTGGAATCAAAAAGATATTCTTACGAGACTGCATGCTTAAACGCATCATAGGCACCATATCCGGGTCTCTTGTACTTGTCATCAAAGACCCAGGCAGTCCTCTGGAATAGGCTTTCCAACTGCTCATCTTTGGTGTATTCTAACACCTCAGCAACATGACGAAGAATGCTATAAACCTAGGAACAAAATGAAGAGCTCAACAATTTAAACGTAAGAGATCTGTAATAGATATTTTTACATTTTAGTAGACAGCCTAATTGGAAAATAATTCCTTAACAAAAGATCTCTATTAAATTAATGGTGTCCATCTAGGGGAAAAAAAATAAAAGAAAAAGAATCTCCTACATCAAGTTCTTTTTCCAAGGAGAAATATTCATCTTCTCATAGTAATTAACTCAAGTGGGTGTAACATGTAGAAATAGTACTACACAATTTAGGGTCCTAAGTCCTGGATCAAGCCTTGACAATGGGACAATTAACATCTCTGAATTTATTTTCTTCCCTGGAAAAAAGAAGATACTACTATCTCTCCTTCTTACTGCAGAGAACTTTTTAACTAGATCAAATATATACAAACACGTAATAGAAACAGAAATACAAATATTAAGCTGCTGTCACTCCATATTGAGATTTTATTATTTATTTTACTATTATCATGTAATAATTATCCTTCAATTATACCCACCTGTCAAACTTTTCTAACCTAAAAATAACAGGGTTTAGAGAAGGGAGGTTTTCATATTAGGGACATATGAAAAATGAGCGAGGAAACGTATTCATGTTTAACGATGGATTAAATAACTTCCATCTTACCCCAATAAGATCTAGGAACATACTCATTTTAACCATATCCTAGGGAGACAAAACGTATGGAAGTTAGTTAGAGCGGTGCCTCTCACACGTGAGGGGCTCCAAGAGCCAGCATTTCTAATAAGCAGCCATTTGATGCCAATGCTGTTGGTCCAGAGACTACATTCTCAGTGGCAAGCTCCTCAAGTTTATTAAAAAGAGATTATTAATATACTGCATCGTTAGCAAAGTCAGGGCTGTGAGGGCGTATGTACGATCACTGAAGTGACATACTGTATCCTCTAAATAACCTGCCATCAACTCTTCCTCTCTTCCTATCCTAAAAGGAGACTTTACTGGAGGTGCCCATAGCTCAGTGGGTAGGTCACCGGACACATACACCAAGGCTAGTGGGTTCGAGCCTGGCCCAGGCCAGCTAAAACAATGAGAACTGCAATGAAAAAAATAGCCAGGCGTTGTGGCAGGTGCCTGTAGTCCCAGGTACTTGGGAAGCTGAGGCAAGAGAATTGCTTACGCCAAAGAGTTTGAGGTTGCTGTGAGCTGTGATGCCATAGCTCTCTACAGAGGGCAACACAGTGAGACTCTGTCTCAAAATAAATAAATAAATAAAAAAGAATAAAAAGGGACTTTATTGATAGTGTTACCAAATGCATAAACCACATTGCATGATAGTAAACAAATTAGTAAAATAAAGAAAAATATATGGGTAACGGTCTGAGAGATTTATTCTCTCTTCTACTGGATTAGGCCAAGAAGTTTCAAATCTCTTCATCCAAAAAATATTTTTTTTTTTTTTGTCGTTTTCTTTTGAGGACAGAAATACATGGCAAAGGAGTACAACAGACACCAGATAAAGGCAAAAGACCCAGGAAGAATGGAAACAGTACCATTAGGAACTGAGGGTGGGATGGACACAGTGGATCACACTTGTAATCCTAGCACTCTGGGAGGCTGAGGCAAGAAAGTCATTTGAGCCCAGGAGATTAAGACCTGCCCAAGCAACACAGTATGACCATCTCTATAAAAAACAGAAAAATTTGCTGAGTGTGGTGGTACACGCCCATAGTCCCAGCTATTCAGGAGGTGGAGGCAGGAGGATCGCTTGAGCACAGTAGTATGAGGTTGTAGTGAGCGTTGATGATGCTACTGAACTCTAGCCTGGGCAACAGAGGGAGACCCTGGCTCAAAAATAAAAAAAACTGAGGCTCTAAGGGATAATCTAAAAGAGGACCAGAGAACAGGAATACAGACAGAAGTAAAATGGCTATTCTTTATTAGTGCTTATTGTGGATGATAAGTAGGCAATTACAGCAAAAATAATAAGAAACATGGCCCCTGCCTTGCTTTCCTGGATTCAGACATTTTACAACCCTTGCTCATTCTTAACATACACAACAGCTGGTTGTCTCTATAACTCTTCTTTCAGAACAAGGTTAAAAATCAAGAATTATGTGTAATGAAACATCTTTATCCCCAAAAAGTGAAGCCATCTGAAGTCACTCACAGTGAATTTAACCTAAAACGGCTTCAAAACACTAACCTCCAGTATTGATTTGAAAATATTAGACCACAAGTAATGCTTCAAGGTAGTAGTACCATGAAATAAAAAGGTTGTCAGACTCTTGTGAAATTAAGACTTCAAATTATTTTTTCCATGTAACATATAAATGGAAGAAATATAAAGTTATTAAAAATGGAGGTTTTGGTTTTCATTCTTCTGCCAGAAATAACACATGGTAATAATTTATTAAACACACAGCAGACTAATTTGATTCAAAATTCAACTTACAGTTTTGGATTTTGTGAATTTGTCTTCACATTTGATTGCTTCTTCTGGAGAAACTCTTCTTTTTGACAAATCAATATATCCTGAATGAAAAAATTTTGAAATTATCTCTATCCAGGTAAACAATTTCATAACCAAATTAAGTGTCTGATTATAATCAGTAATTGTATGGTCTCTATTACTTAGTGGAGGGAACAAATAATTCTTAGTTATCCAAATGAAAGTTAGTTAAATGCCTCTCTTTTCCCTACTTCCTCTCTCTGTGTTTCTACAGAATGGGAATTCACTCCCATCCTGATTTTGCTTAAGGAATGAGGCTATCCTCAACAGAAGTCACAAAAAGGGGAAGAAATTAAAAATACTTACCATCTTCGGAATGACTACCGTATGCTGACTACACAGGGTGGGTTAGTTAGGTATCTCACTGAACCCTCACAAAACTCCTGCACAGCAGATCATACTCTTTTACACAGATCTCTTCCCACCCTATCACTTTCTAATTCTAAGGAACTAAGGTCCAAGACAGGTTAAGTAATTTGTCAAAGTTAATAGCTAGAAAATAGCTAATATCCACAAATCTGTGCGCCTGGTTAAGACTTCTAGTACCATGATAAATTAATAGTGGTGAGAATGAATATCTTGCCCTCATTCTCAATATTGGAAGAAAAGTATGCTTGTAACTTTTTCCTAGATGAATTCCCTTCTAGTCCTAGTTTGCTAATTTTTTATTATGCATGGGTACTGAATTTTGTCAAATATTTTTGCATCCATTAAAATGGTTATGATTTTCCTCTAAATTTTGTTAGATGCATTCATTTTACTTCAGATGCTAAGTATTCTTTTTCATACAGAAAAGTATGACTTACATATAAAATCCACCACTTCTAGTATATAGCTCTGTAAGTTTATTTTTTATTTATTTATTTATTTTTTTGGTTGCAGCTGTCATTGTTGTTTGGCGGGCCCGGGCTGGATTCGAACCCGCCAGCTCAGGTGTACGTGGCTGGCGCCTGTAAGTTTATTTTTTATTTTTATTTTTTGAGGGAGAGCCTCAAGCTGTTGCCTTGGATAGAGTGCGGTGGCATCACAGCTCACAGCAACCTCCAACTTCTGGGCTAAGCGATTCTCCTGCCTCCACATCCCAAGTAGCTGGGACTACAGGCACCTGCCACAATGCCCGACTATTTTTTGGTTGCAGTGGTCATTGTTGTTTGGCGTGCCTGGGCTGGATTCAAACCCACCAGCTCATGTGTATGTGGCTGGCGCCTTCAGCTGCTTGAGCCACAGGCACCGATTCAGCTCTGTAAGTTTTAACAGAAGAACAGCCACATAACCACCCCCACCTGAAGTCACTATACACAACTGGGAACAAGTTTCTTTGTGAACACAAATTTTCATTTCACTTGGGTAAATACCTAGAAATGTGATTGTTGGATCATATAGTGAGTATATGTTTCACTGCTAAACTGCTTCCCAAAGTGGATGTACCATATCTCATTCTCACCAGCAATGTGGAGCAGTTCTAACTCTAATATTTTTTAAAGCTAATCTATTATGCGTATAGTAGCATCTAATTATGGTTTAAAGTTGCATTTTCCTAATGACTAATATTCAACACCTCTTCACATGCTTATCAGCCATTCATTTGTCTTCTTCAGTTTAGCATCTATAAAAATCTTTTTTTTTTTAAAGACAAGAGTCTCACTTTGTTGCCCTTAGTAGAGTGCTGTGCTGTCTCAGCTCACAGCAACCTCCAGCTCTTGGGCTTTTAAGAGATTCTCGTCTCAGCCTCCCAAATAGCTGGGACTATAGGCGCCCGCCACACGCCTGGCTATTTTTTTGTTGCAGTTTGGCTGGGGCTGGGTTTGAACCCGCCACCCTCAGTATATGGGGTCGGCGCTCTACTCACTGAGCCATAGGAGCTGCCCGTATAAAAATCTTTTGCCTTTTTTGCTTTTGGAAACCTGTCTCCCTCTGTTGCCAAGGCTAGAGTGTAGTGACATCATCTTAGTTCACTGCAGCCTCAATGAACTCCTGGTCTCACATGATCCTCCTGCTTCAGCCTCCCAAGTAGCTGTGACTACGGGCACATGTCACCATGTCCATGTCATTTTATTTTTCTGTAGAAACGGAGTCTTGCTCTTGCTCAGGCTGTTCTGGAATGCCTGGCCTCAAGCAATCTTTCTGCCTCAGCTTCCCAGAGTGCTAGGTGTGAGCCACTGCACCTGGTCTTTGGGCTTCTTTTTTTTTTTTTGCTGTTTTTGGCGCCTCCGCCTCCCAAGTAGATGGGACTACAGGCTCCCACCACAACGCCCAGCCAATTTTTGGTTGCAGCCATCATTGTTTGGCGGGCCCGGGCTGGATTCAAACCTGCCAGCTCAGTTGTACATGGCTGGAGCCTTAGCTCGTTGAGCCACAGGCGCCAAGCCCTTTGGGCTTCTTTTAAAATGATTTGTTTAGATACAAGTTTCTTAGGTTGTTAAATTGTTTTTGTTTTTTGAGACAGAGCCTTAAGCTGTCACCCTGGAGTGCTGTGGAATCACAGCTCACAGCAACCTCCAATTCCTGGGCTCAAGCGAGTCTCTTGCCTCCGCCTCCCAAGTAGCTGGGACTACAGGCGCCCGCCACAACGCCCGGCCATTTTTTGGTTGCAGTCATCATTGTTGTTTGGTGGACCCGGGTTGGATTTGAACCCGCCAGCTCAGGTGTACGTGGTTGGTGCCTTAGCCCGCTGAGCCACAGGCGCCAAACCTGCCCTAAATAGTTTTTTAAAGGACATAAGTTCTTTTTTTTTTTTTTTTGACACAGAGTCTTACTATGTTGCCCCTGGTAGAGTCCCATGGTGTCACAGCAACCTCAAACACTTGGGCTTAAGCGATTCTCTTGCCTCAGCCTCCTGAGTAGCTGGGACTACAGGCACCCACCACAATGCCCAGCTATTTTTTTGTTGCAGTTGTCATTATTGTCCAGCTGGTTTGAGCTGGGTTCAAACCCGCCTGCCTGCGTTTATGTAGCCAGCACTGTAACTGCTGTTCTACAGTGGCCAAGCTAGGATGCAAGTTCTTAATTTGATAAAGTCCAATTGGTCAAGTTTTCCTTTCATGGATTATATTCTTGGTGTCTAAGAAATCTTTGCTTAACCCAAAGTCAAAAAGATTTATTCCTTTGTTTTCTTTTTTTGAGACAGAGCCTCAAGCTGTCACCCTGGATAGAGTCCCATGGCATCACAGCTCACAGCAACCTCCAATTCCTGGGCTCAAGCGAGTCTCCTGTCTCTGCCTCCCAAGTAGCTGGGATTACAGGCGCCTGCTGCAACACCTGGCTATTTTTGGGTTGCAGCTGTCATTGTTGTTTGGCAGACCCGGGCTGGATTCGAACCCGCCAGCTGAGGTGTACGTGGCTGGCGCCTTAGCCTGTTGAGCCACAGGCACCGAGCCTATTCCTTTGTTTTCTTAAGGTATGATTGTGAATTTTACATTTAGGTGTATGATTTATTTTAACTTCATTTTTGTATAAGGTTAGATGTATGAACTGAGGTTCTTTTTTTGCTTACGGATGTCTAGTTGTGCCAGTATTATTTGTTAAAAAGACACTTCTTTCTCCATTTAGTTGTTTTTATACTTTTTTTTTTTTTTTTGAGACAGAGCCTCAAGCTGTCACCCTGGATAGAGTGCCGTGGCATCACAGCTCACAGCAACCTCCAATTCCTGGGCTCAAGTGAGTCTCCTGTCTCTGCCTCCCAAGTAGCTGGGACCACAGGGGCCCGCCACAATG
>CAUYRH010147704.1:0-26648 GCA_963574655.1 Perodicticus potto | reverse complement strand
GAAAGCTATAAATTGGTTTCATATAGTAGGGCTGAGTACATTGGATACTTTTTCTTCCATTCTTGAGATACTTTGCTAAGAAGAATATGTTCCAGCTCCATCCATGTAAACATGAAAGAGGTAAAGTCTCCATCTTTCTTTGCTCCTTTTGGAAGGATGTTTGGAGAATACTTAGAGATATAAAAATTGACCTGCCATTCGATCCTATAATTCCTTTACTTGGTATATACCCCAAAGACCAAAAATCACATTATAACAAAGACATCTGTACCAGAATGTTCATTGTAGCCCAATTCATAAATGCTAAGTCATGGAAGAAGCCCAAGTGCCCATCGACCCACGAATGGATTAATAAATTGTGGTATGTGTACACCATGGAATACTATGCAGCCTTAAAGATGTTCTCTTTTTATCTCAGTCCCTTCACACTTGGACTTCTCTCAACTCCAAGAACTGGGATTTGGGACAAATAACAGCTCTGTGTGCTGATGGTTATAAGAACAGAGATTCTTATCTCGTAATACGCTAAATCAGACCTTTGGTTTCAAAATGTTCTCTGATTATGTGAAATGGCTTAGGCTGTTGAAGAAGATGTGATGACAGAGCAGTGTAGGTCATGGGTCCCCTCCCAGGGTCAGAGCAGGTGCATTGCCACCCCTCCGTTGTCTGGATAAAAGGAAATGACTCTCCACCTCGGTCACAGGAGGGACGAGAACACACAGACCCGCCAGTCATTGCCGGTGGGATCAGCTCCGTGGAAATTTCTTCACGCTGATCTTTCATTTCATCCTTATGTGTTCTCTTTCGAAGCATCATTCTTTTTCTTGATATTTTACTCCTCTGCTCATCATCAGTTATCTGTGTGCTCCTATATGAATCACTTGCCCTTTCTGGGCCTAAATTAACCAAATACAAAATCCTGTGTTCTGAAGATGACTCAGTGAATGAAATCCTTATCCACGCAGCAAAGAGAATCCTTAGCAGAAACATTCTCAATACACTTAAGAAAAATAAGAGCAAAAGATACAGCGACTACAGGCAAAGATGCAAATAAATGCAGGGACCTTGCAGGGGGAGACAGAGCAAGGGCAGCCGCAGTGCCCACCCTCATCCGCCTCACGGCGGGCAGGCTTCTGACGTTTAGTTAGGCCGATGGTGCTTACAGTCTGCCATTCACAGATCAAAGTCCAGCTCTTTCCTCTACACCTATAATCTTCATTTTTAGATTGTGCAAGGAATATTTACCAAGAGCATGTAATATATGCCAGGGTTATGGGAGTTGCCAAATCAGAAATGTATCTCCTCACAGGAAACTTCTCTCTTAGAGGAAGATAGACGACAAACAGAAATGATGTAAAGTGTCAAGAAGAAAAAGAAAGCAGAGAAAGGGGAGGGACGTGGCTGCTGGAGGAGACACGCTAACTGATAGTCAAAGGAAGGAGATTTCTTTGTCATCAAAGACGGGAAGGATATAAGAGGGAGCAGCTGGAGGGCGAGCTTGGAGAAGAGCTGTCCCGGCAGAGACCACAGCCAGGGCAAAGGGCCACCATGGCTGTGCTGAAGGAGACCAAGGGGACGCGTGTGGCTGGGTTGGAAAGCGAGGGTGGAAGGGCTGAGTTCAACGAGCACTGGGGTCTCACAGCCTGCAATGCACGGTGGGCAATGTGGGACCCCCATGTAGAGTTTTAAGCATATGGTACGTTCAGTTTCCCTACTTTTATTTTTTTCATTGTTTATTTCGGATTAATGAGAGGGTATGAGTGATCAGGTTACAATTCTTGCATGTTGGGTGAGGTCCTTGTTGCAGCTGCACCATACTCCCTTGGTCCTGTGCATAAGTGGGAGCACCCAGTCCTTCTCTCCTGTCCCTCCTCCTCTCCCAAATGGAGTGGAATTGCCTTTTTCTCCTCTGTGGGTGTGTATTAGTCCATCTACTGGCTTCATATTAGGATTGAGGCCATTGGATACTCGCTTTTCCATTCGTATGATACTTTCCTAAGAAGAATGTGTTTCAGCTCTATGCAGTTTAATACAAAAGATGTAGAGTTTCCATCTCTTTATGGCTGAATAGTATTCCACGGTACACGTTCATCACAGCTTGTGGATCCATTCCTGGGTTATGGGCATTTAGGATGTTTCCACATCTTGGCAATTGTGAAATGAGCTTCGATCAACATTCTAGTGCAGATGTCCTTATGATGAAATGATTTTATTTTATTGTAGGTAGATGCCTAGTAATGGGTTGTGGGGATTTTGAAGGGTCACTTGGGTAGCTTAGAAAACAGACTGCAGGATAAAGAGGTGAAATGGGATAAGATGTCTGTTTAACTTATCTACTCCGGCTCAGCATCCGTGGCTCAACGGGCTAAGGCGCCAGCCACGTACACCTGAGCTGGCAGGTTCGAATCCAGCCCGGGCCACCAAACAACAATGACGGCTGCAACCAAAAAATGGCCGGGTGTTGTGGCCAGCACCTGTAGTCCCAGCTACTTGGGAGGTGGAGGCAAGAGACTCACTTGAGCCCAGGAATTGGAGGTTGCTGTGAGTGGTGATGCCACAGCACTCTATCCAGGGTGACAGCATGAGGCTCTGTCTCAAAAAAAAAAAACTTATCTATTCCATCACACTTTCGGGAGTGAAGAATGAATGCTATTTTTAATTACGCAGGAGAAAAATACCAGACATTTTTCAGGGCTGACCTGTGCGTATCTTCAGCCTGAAGCGGGAAGACCAGGTGGACGCCACTGCCCGTCCCCGGGGAGGTGCCAGCAAGGTGGCGGGCTCCCTGTTGGTGCCGGCTGTTTCCCGCTTTTTCTTCTGGGAACACTCTCCACCTGTCCGCACCTTGCTCTCCCCTAGGAAACTGACCTATGAGGAAACCTTTGTGGGCTGCGTGTCCTGTGGCTTCTAGGGGAGATCAGTCAAAGGGGCTGAGAGGTGGAGGGAAGGAGTATTTGTCCCTCCAGCTGATTTTCTTTTCTTTTTTCTTAGAGACAGAGTCTCACTCCAGCTCTTGGGCTTAGGCGATTCTCTTGCATCAGCTTCCTAAAGAGCTGGGACTACAGGTGCTCACCACAACGCCCGGCTATTTTTTGTTGCAGTTCGGCCAGGGCCGGGTTTGAACCCACTACCCTCAGTACATGGGGCCGGCGCCCTACTCACTGAGCCACAGGCGCCACCCCTCCAGCTCCTTTTCTAAAGGTCGCCTCAGACTACCTTGTCCCTCTGGGGAAGGTCACTCCAGTTTTCTAGATTTCCTGCTCACATGACTCTTTCCCCTTTCATGTCCCCGTCCCTTTAGTTGTGGGGCCTGCATCAGTTACCAGGCCAGCCCAGGACTCCTTACCGTCCCTGGGGGTCCTTGACACCCGCGTGCACCTTTATCATTAGTCTTTTTGTAAATAAACTTTCCCTCATCGTCCTAATCTGTCTGTGCCATCTGCTCCTTGTGGGAGAATCCCTGCTGCACCGTCCCTCCCTGGAGACAGTTCTAGGAATGAGTCTGCGGCCAGATTGCCCAGCAAATGGGATCTTAGAAGCACAAAGCCTTGGAGTGGCCTCCATAAATCATAACGTGCATTAATTTCTTAAGGGAACAAAGAAAAATCAAAGAGGACACTTTCCTTCTCCGACTCCCTTTAAACTTAGGAATTCATTAAGCAGCCCTTGAAAGGGAAGTGTTCAAGACAAATCTTAAAATACTATGTTTTTCAACTGCAGCCTGAAAGGACTGTTTTATATTTCAAAATAGGTTATCGTATGCCTTTATAATGAGGAGAGTTTCTCAGCAAAGGCGGCTGCAGATTGTGCCTTTGCCTTTCAAGGAGATCTCCTTATTTGCACACCACTGAAAGGGCTTCACCTGAGGAAGGTGGCAGAGAAGAGGCACAGCTGGGTGACGCTAAAGCACAGCTTTGTGATGTTGAAAAAAGGGATCAGAATGAGAATGATTCAAATCAAAAATAGTTACTTAAAGTCAGGGTGCACAAGAAATTGAGTTTGGTGCCAGGCAAAATGCAAAATAGCATTATGGGAAGGGTCTGTG
This sequence comes from Perodicticus potto, assembly GCA_963574655.1. Taxonomy (NCBI): domain Eukaryota; kingdom Metazoa; phylum Chordata; class Mammalia; order Primates; family Lorisidae; genus Perodicticus; species Perodicticus potto. The sequence continues at coordinate 22,603 of CAUYRH010147704.1, read as the reverse complement.
TGATAGGGGTGAGGCGTGCTTGTTCCGAGGACCCTGGAAAACCAAGCCATCTGGAGACTCGTCCTTCCCTCCCCAGGACGTTGTGAGCAGAGAGGCTTCTCAAGGAGCTCTGCACCTGTCAGGGCCTAAATCTCCATATCCCAAGCACATGTCTTGGTACCTAGCAATGTTTTAGGAATTCATAAATGTTTATCAGGTGAGTTAAGAAACAATAAATGACATTAAAAAAACAAAATGAATTTCAGGATGTCGTGAGATAACCATGCCATCCACGGGGCTTACCACTTCCAGACTGAATTAAATTGCTAAAAATAATTCCTCAGTGGGGGTGGGGGTGGGGGGAATAGATGGCCTGCTGTTACGTTTCCTAAACAAATGGCTGCTTATCCAGTGCTTTTTATACTCGACGACTTGTTATTTTGATTTAATGATACTGGTAGGGAGTCCTATTGTTCTGATGTTGTCATTGTGATAATACTTTTTTGTTCGTTTCCAACTTAAACTGCTACATGCATACTTTCTTGTTAATGAGGATAAAAATCACTTTATTATCGGGTTTTAAGTGAAAATGTAATAATTTTCTAAAAAGTAAAGGGTTATGCTCTGAAGAATTGGCAGACCAAAATTGCCAATGGACGATCTGAGAAAAAATGTCTAATGTACTTTAGGGGCAAACGCGGCTCAGCCCCAAGAATAGCAGAAAGTTAATAAATGTAACGGCGGCAGGGTCTCAGGGAGGGGGAGCGAGCCGCCTTTTATTCTCAGTTTCCGTGTGTATTTCACATCAGTGGCCCTGAGCCTCGATCGCAGAGAGCCCTCAATTCACACATGGTCTTTGTGTATTTACCCCTCGGGGTACAGGTGAGTAACAGGGTCTCTGCTCCCTGAGGCATGAGCATTCCACCCTCAGATTATTGTTTCACTCAATACATAAATTTCAAGCCTCAGAAAAGAGTTATAGTCTTGAAGCAAGAGCCATCATCTTTGTTCCTTACGTCCTAACACATAGACAGGGTCTACTGTAATATAAGACGCAGCCTAGAGCGTGGCCACCGTGCTGCTTTCTGTACAGACATAAATGTCGTCTCAGTGATAATTAGTTTGAATCAATGTTGATTTTTAAGTTTTTTTTTAAACACTCACACTATTTAAAATGAACTATATAGATCTCCTTTTCCCAAAAATAAGGTTTCCAAAAATTGAAACCTAATAAACAGAAGGTTCTCAAAGAGAACATAAATCTCTCAGATTATTGCCCTCGTCTCATTCCAAAATCCCAACCTGTTCACTTGGTCTCATTCCATCCCCAAATCTTTTACATTATACTTCCTTTCCTGTACTGTGCGACATATTGGGTCTGTTGTGTATGCAAACTGTCTGTAACGCTCTGACCTTAAATATATTTCTCTGGCTACTATTTAGCTATTTCCAGCGAAAGAGTTTCTTTGCTCCAATTATCTGAGTAATGTAAGTACATAGAATCAATCCGAGTTTATACCCAGTGCTAATGTTCAAACCATTTTCTTCCTCCTTTCTGAGTAATAAAATTTTTAAAAGAACAGAAAAAGCATTAAATGAATATATTTTTGCGGTCGTTTGAAGGTCTGTAATGAGAACAGGAAATACATAATTGAACATGGAGTAGTACAAGGTAAGTCATCAGTGTAATAAATTGAAACACACAATCTTGCAAAGTAATAAACGGGAACATTTTTGTCTGAGGTCAGGTGTGTTGCTTTGAAGTTGAAGTGCAATTTGCCTTTCCTGGGACGGAACTGTCGTATGAGTCTGAACGCTCATTGATCTGTGGTCGCTTAATGAGGCAAAGGGTGGCCAACAGGTAATATTAGGAAATTTGCTCTAGTACCCACAGGGCTAAAGATGAGCTGGAGCCTTGAACGTGCAAAATTAGGTTTCTTTATTCTTGAGTTGATTATCAGACTGAGCTCAATTTGGACTGTGGCAGGTGCCTTAATGTTGCCCCTTAACTTTTATTGCCTGTAAATGGCAACAGCAGGACCAATCACAAGACTTTCTCCAAATCTCTCAGCGAGCGGCAGACCGCTTCTCATCTCGGCTTCGCCAAGATTCATTACACGAACAAACTTTTATTAGAGGACCCATATTCATAATAGCCCCTCCAAATTCTCCTTTGCTCCCAACCAACCATATTTCCAAAAAGTGCATAGAGCCCGAATGGGCTGACACAAGGATGTCTTCTGGGTACTTCTGGAAGGGAAGATAAAAATCAAATCCCCCAAATTAAAATGTAGTTAAGGACCTACTGGCGTGACAAAGTTCTGCCAGGTGTCTAAAAACAAGCAAAATCCAATTAGCTAGAGAATTCTTCCCGGAGTTATCTATTGAATTTGCCTTCCAGCTGGGCCACAATAACTACTTACATTTCATGCCTTAATGGCTTTCAGGGAGATCTCAAAATGTTTTGTAAACATTAATGAAGCTTTAGAACCTGTCTTTGAAGAAGACTTGAATGAGCAAGAGCTGGCATTCCTGATGTGGAAGGGAAACCTGTTAGGGACAGTCTAGTTGGGACACCTTTCTATGAGCTCTGCTGAGTTCTAGATGTAAAGTTTCATCTGGTGTCTTAATTCATGGCACACTTTTTCACGTCAGTAAATCTCCACAGGTAGAAGCATAATTGTGAATGGCTTTGAGGTTTTAATTCAATTATTCAACAAATTTCTTTGGAGTACCTACGATGTATCCAGGTTGAATTAGGCATTTGAGGCCTGGAGATGGGAATCTGAAATAATGAGTCATGTGACAGAGGAGAAAGGAGGAAACACACAGAAAAAGGGAGCAGGGCAGCGAGGCCCAATCGTGAAAATAAGCTGTGAAGGCTGAGGAAGGCCCAATCTAAGACTCATTTTAACATTTAACTGATGGGCCACTTCTTGTGGCTAATTAACAGTGCCATTCCATTCTCAGAAGCTGGAGTTTGTGCAAACTAGAACCTGTGTCCATCAGACACTTCTTGCATTACCAATAACTTGAAAATTAACCTTCCCCATATATGCCATTGTTCAAAGTTAAAAGCAAAAATGTATTGTTAACAAATTTAAATTGTTTATTTCTTATTGAAGCAAAAATTCTACCCAACTTAAGAGCAGCAAATAAGAGGCTTGATATTCAATAGCAATAAGTTAAAAGACTTCCAGGAATATTCTATGGCTATTAGCAATTAATATTCATTCACAAGAAATGGGTGGTGCTGAGTGCCTGGCAATCATTACTCCCATCACAGGCCGTTTACGTTTTGAGATGCTGGGTATGTTAACTGGGCCTCCCCATGACCTTTCTGACTCTGCAGTTAAGACAGAAAAAGGAAGGAAGACTAAACAAATACAGAAACTGAAAATGGAATCCAAGTCGCTTGGCTTAGTGTAGCTACATTTGCTATTAATGAGGCCAAGGTTGTCTGACTATTTAACGTCAACTATCCCCATAACTCCAGATTCTTAACAAATCTGGGCACTTGAGTAGATCCAGTCGCAAAGCAAAAGATGCCTCCCCCCACCAGGGATGCTGCGCACTGTCTCTGCCTTGTTCACGCTGGAGTCAAGGTCACCTCTTTCAGAAGCAATGGTGACAACAGCTATTTCCAACTGTGCTTATTAAGAAACCACATTCTCCTTAATTATGGCTTCCTTAATACACCAAAATCTTTATTTTTTGTTCCATTGGCTATTCCTCCCATTCTTTCCTTCCCTCTCACCTTCAACAGAGCTGCCTTTTTATTTGCTCTCCCACAGTGAGGAACCAGCAGCTGGAAACAGAAGCTTCTCTGATAGGATCCTGAAACACAGAATCAAAAGTGGGTTGTGTTAATCAGACTGCCCCATCTAATTCTTCTCCTATTTAGCGTGAGATTCCGCATTTTAACTGGAAAGCCGTATCTGTCTCTGTTTTTCTTTAGAGTCTTGGCCTCTCATTAGTGGAATCATTCAGCCATCAATTAATACTTATTGAGTGCCAGACGCTGGGCTAGACATGGGGATAAAACTGTGTGCAAAGGAGCAAATGACATCCCTCCTCCGATGAGACTTTCAGCCTATGGAGAGAGGCCGTCCTAATTAAGCCATTGCACAATTAAATCCAAATTTTGCCACGAGAAATGCATCAGAGGAAAAATATACAGAGACTTGATCTAGACAAGGATGACGTCTCTTTGTCTAGGACGGAGGGGTCTTTATTTCTAAAAATCATTCTTATAACTCTCCCTACTATTCAAAGCAATTTGATTGTTGGGTCTTTGGAAATTTGCACGTTACCTCTGTTATTACCCTGTTATTTCTCCAGTGGTCACTGGGGCACAGAGACCCCCAGGTTCTTATAATGAGGTAGGAGAGTGCAAGGCACAGGGGTCTGCCAGGAAGGCCCATGATCTGGCAGCTGCCTCAGATCAATTCTATACCCCCTGCAATTGTACACAGTCCCCTTGTTCCCTGTCCTTACCTGCAAAGTGGGCATAAGAACAGCCACGGTCCCACGCTGAGCTGAGCATCATACTAACATACATGGAAACAGCTTATAAGTTGTGAAGTGAGGCGCATTGGTAGAGTAGCACTATTAGAATCATTCTTGTCATGGCTGTAATGGCAAGAATCAGAAAAACCGACGTGAGCGAACATAAAAATTCCGTGGTCTTTCTCTTTCATCCCTCGTTTCCTGCCAGAAAGCCAAAAGGCCGTGGGTAGGAGAGCTTCACTTTCACCCAGGCAGAACTTGTCACGGCATGAACTTTCCAGCTGACGGTGGCCGCAAATTTCCTCTGCCTGGAATTGGAGCCCGTGATTTGACACAGGCTTTTTCCCCACTGATTAATGCGTTTCTGTGTATGAAAAGGTACAATAATTGTGATACTTTAAGACACAATCATAATGTTCCAACTTTATAAAAGAACAAAAGAAATTAAAATGATATTCTCCAAGAAATACTCTACCCTTGCCCCGCCTTTGTGAAAAATGGAGGCAGACTGGAGTTTCTTCTCGTTCTGGTATCTCTCCGTGCAGGAGGAATAAATCCTCTCCCATGGGCCACCTCCTGAAAGGATGATCATCTAGGCGCTAAAGATATTTATTTACCTCAGCCATGATTTAGAGACGAACTCCTCCCTTGCCGGTCGCCCCTGCCCTTCGCTGCTGATAACACATTCCTCTGGATTTATGTCGCCACCCAAGAGTAGGATTTGTGAGCTCGGATCATGTTGCTGGCACTACCCTGGATAAGACACATTTATCACAGCTGCGCTTGGTCGTATTTGCATTATATTTTTTACTGTCTATATTGTTAAAACCAACTGCTTCTAACTGCCAGCCAGCTTGTCGAGTCTCCCAAATCTATCAGCAATGCAAAATCCTGCCTTTAAAATTAGGAGAGCAGAACCTAAAGGTGCCCAACTCCTGAATGAAGCTCTCGCTCGAGCCTAAACTCTGCAGCCATTAGATTAGACACCGGGAGAGCCAAGGCCTAACAAGCCTCGGCAAAGAAGCCAAGTAGACAACAGGCCTTGGAGCGCCAGGAGCAAAGGGACCACCCAGTTCCTGCTCCCAGCTCCTGCTCCGCCGGAAATCTCAGCATCCGAATATTTACAACATGTAAGAAGTCGAATAACTGTAGCTGATACTGGGCCAGAATACGGCCGGGCAGGAAAGTTCGCTCTGGAAAGGTTCTTGGTGGTCAGGAATAGCCAAGGGGACCAGAGAAAGGGGCCGGTGGCGGAGGCTCAGGAGTGATTGCACGAAGCTGCCCAGTATGGAGAGAAAGAAAGTAAATGTGAGACAGACAGGAGGGTTGAACAGCGGAGAGATTCAGAGGAAAACAAAGTAAAAACTAGAGTGAAAGTGACAGTGGAGTCCAGAGCAAAGAACCAAACTGCTCCGAATTCAGAGCATGACCTCCCGGCATGTGGCAGAGATTTCTTTCAAGGCTCTTACAATGGACAGGACTTAGCCAGGACAATGGCTAAGCGAGAAATGTTGCCTCACAGATTCCCCTGTCCAACACTACAGCTTCTTTTTTTCCCTTGCTAGTTTGCACAGCTACCTGAAGGCTGCAAGGGGCGGAGACAGGTCGGTTACGAATAGTTCCCAGATAGAGAGAAGGCTGGCGAGGACCGGCTGGTCTGTTCACAGTCCCAGTCAGCAGGTCACCTGCAGCGAGCTGTCCTGCCCACTAGTCCCCAGACCCAGGAGGGCGGCCTGGGCGACATGCGTGGGTGTCAGAGGACTGCGGCAATTCAGCTCTGCATTGTCAAAGACAAAGGTGATCAGGGAAGCTGGATTCATCTAATCCAGAGGTTCCCAACCTGTGGGTCGCGACCCCTTTTTCCATTTGTAACAATACGGCAGTTAGGAATGTTGAGAACCACTGATCTTTTTTTTTTTTTTGAGACAGAGCCTCAAGCTGTTGCCCTGGGTAGAGTGCTGTGGCATCACAGCTCAGAGCAACCTCCAATTCCTGGGCTCAAGCGAATCTCCTACCTCTGCCTCCCAAGTAGCTGGGACCACAGGTGCCCACCACAACACCCAGCCATTTTTTGGTTGCAGATATCATTGTTGTTTGGCGGGTCCGGGCTGGATTCGAACCCGCCAGCTCAGGTGTACGTGGCTGACGCCTTAGCCCATTGAACCACAGGCGCCAGCCGAGAACCTCCGATCTAGTGAATGGGACCACGTTTTGAGACAACTGCAATGGGAGGGCTTTTCATGCATTAGCATTTTCTCAATGAATATCAAAGGAACAAAGGGAGGGGTGAAGGAGAGAGAAATACTGAGTACCATTTGTAACCTTTGCGGGAAGGTCCATCTCTGCACTTTCTCTTCTGGGAGCCTAATTTTTCTTTTCTTCTTCTTTCCTGCCATGAAAAGTTAAGACAGAAATCTCATCTCCTGGCATCATTCTTCAGCTGGCTGAATATTCTTGGGCTTATTTCAGAAAGAGAGGCTGGCTCTCAGGCATGTAACATGATCGTCAGTTTCTGATGATGGGTTTTTAGATGATCGATTTCTCCCATTCTCTCTGTATGATATGAATATCACACACACACACACACACACACACACACACATCCTGAGTGATCCTGTTTGCCTTTTAATAGAACTACTCGGCAAGAACCTTGTTTGCAGAAATCCCAGCCAGTCTCTTGTTTCTCCATAAAGATGGTACAGCCTGTGCTTCTACAGGAACTCTGGAAATCTTCTACCCATTGGACTGAATCAAACATTAGCCACCAGCTCTCTATCATGATTTAGCCAGTGTGCCCAGGAGAAGCTGCCAAGTGAGCTGCGATCCAGACACGGCCCCTGGAAATGTGGCCAGAAAGGCAATTGCCTTGGTCACTCTCATTGGCCAGTGCTGGCCAATGGTGAGACAGTTTGATGGCTGTGTTTTCCCTTCAGTTGCAGAGGTGGACCCAGCCGTGCCCTCTGAGAACTCCTACCACATCAGGAATGTGTTCTTGGTCGCTGTCAAGTTGGAAGGCGCCTCTGCTTACATGTTACTTCCATAATCATTGTGTCATTTCATCCCTACAATGAATGAGTTGCAAGCAGTTGTTATAAATCCCATTATATGGATAGGCAGACTGAGGCTACATGCTCGTGCCACACCCACAACCATACCTTTCATCTCCAGCCTGATGCTCTTAAGTCAGAGCACATGTGCTCTGCCCAACACGTATACTCCACTCACAAAGCAAATAGCACTCCAGGCTGGCCGTAGAGAGGCAGAGAAAACCGTCACTGCGTGCTCGTAAAATGACTGGCCTTATATTCTGTGCCTTTAGGAAAAGTGGCAGGATTCTGAAGTAGTGGATTGTACCCCCTTCTTTATACCCAGGGTGGTTTGGGGGCTTGCAGAGAAATATTTGTAAGGATGTGGCATTTGGGGGAAAGAGGAGGGTGAGCAGTGATTAAGCAAAATTAGGAAAAAGAAGAGAGAGCACATTGATGAAGCACTTTCCTCAAGTTCAGTGCCGTATCATCTTCTCCATTTATCTCCGGTCACCTTTGATAGAACATGTAACCTCACCAGGCCTCAATTTCCTCACCTGTGAAGCTTTACTACAATTAGGAGACCTTTCTCCAAGTTACAGAGGGGATAAAAAGGGCTGATGGGCAGAAAGCATTTACAACAGCAGCCAACACTTATTAAATATTTACTGTTATAATTGTAACTGTTACGACCTTCTATGTATAAAGAAAAGGAGACCCGGAATCTTGAATTCTTGACCAAGAAGACGATGCAGTTGGTGAGGAACTAGGACACACACCCAGTCCTTGTCCAGAGCTTTGAAGGAACCAACATTCTACTATGAAACCAACATATAAAAAATTACATACTTGTATGAACAATAAAACATAATAGAGTCTAGAATGGAGGCAAGTGGGGAACGACTGGCTGGAGGAGGTAAAGAATTGGATGGGTCCCACCTAATAGGCACAGTGGGTGGTGGACAGCACGCCCTCGGGTGGACAGCACGCCCTCCAGTGTACACACGCCCTCCAGAGGACACACGCCCTCCAGTGTACACACGCCCTCCAGAGGACACACGCCCACCAGTGGACAGAACACCCTCCGGTGGACAGCACGCCCCCTCTGGTGGACAGCACGCCCTCTCTGGTGGACAGCACACCCCCTCTGGTGGACAGCACGCCCTCTCTGGTGGACAGCATGCCCTCCGGTGGACAGCACGCCCACTCTGGTGGACAGCACGCCCTCTCTGGTGGACAGCATGCCCCCTCTGGTGGACAGCACGCCCTCTCTGGTGGACAGCATGCCCTCCGGTGGACAGCACGCCCCCTCCAGTGGACAGCACTTCCTCAGGTGGACGGCACGCCCTCTACGGTGGACAGCACGCCCTCTGGGTGGACAGCGTGCCCTCCAGTGGACAGCACGCCCACCAAGGTGTTCTTTTATAACTGGAACTTTACCTTGCAAGTGAGAAAAATGCAATCTAAAAATTTATACCCTCATATTAAATTGAAATTTAAAAAAGTAACAAAAGAACCAAAATGATGTCTCTAAAATGTTTCTTGTTATTAGGAAAATCTTAGGTCTTTCTGCAAGGCAAACGTCCAGGATGGAGTGACAGACCCAGTCACAGTGCAGTGAGCGGAGAAGGGAGGGACCGGGATTGGGGGAAGGACTTTTGTTTATTACCCAGAAAAAAAATAGACTCCTGGAAGAGCAGGAAGCCAATAGAGAGCATTGCCTGTTTATCACCACTTTTTTTTTTTTTTTTTGCAGTTTTTGGCTGGGGCTGGGTTTGAACCCACCACCTCCGGCATTATCACCATTTTTTAAAAAAATCTATAGAAACCAAAATAATGAATGGCCCAGTGTGTGTGAGCCTTTCACATAGCATTTTCACAGCTGACCGTGTTGAGAATTCTGCTACATGGTATTTTTCTGGAAACATTTTCTCTCGTTGTCCCAGTAATTTACTTGAGGAGCAACAGATTGTTCTTCTTCCCTATTAATTAGATGAGAAATTATAACTTCGGTGCTTCAGCCCTGGCTATATGCGCACTGTCATTTCAGTAGGAGATGATTATTTTTAGCTTTTCCATTTCAAGTTAAACAATCTCTGAGTTAGGGTGACCAACCATGTAGTTCTTTTGACATTAAATAAATCACTCATGGTAATCAGGGATAATCAGGCATCTGCCAGGAGCCTGTGGGCTGATCTGGAGTTGAGGAGTCTGATCGTCCCAGCCGGAGGTGTGGGGTGTTCCCTGGCCCTCCTTAGACAGGGGCCAAGGCTCTGTCGTGTCCCAATCTTCTGTCCTCTCTCTGACTCTATTTCAGCTGAGTTTGGGGTTAGCACAGAGAAGGAATAGGCCTGTTACTAACTTACTGACCCTTCCTAAAAGAAACACACACACAAATAAGTAATTCTCTCCTTTCCCTGTGTGGTGAAAAGCCACTAGGTATAAAACCCAAACCCTCCAATGAAAATGAGCATATATTTCCTAACAGAAAACTTGATGGGGGAGAAAAGACTGCGTTAATATCACACCAGACACAGGCTGTTCCAGGAACCAAGGCGTTGAAAAGCAGATCCATCGACACTCTCCATAACCCTGACACTTTGACAATGCCCCAGTGTCTGCCTGTGTGATCAAATTGATCGTTTCTGTGAGTTTCCTTCCAAGGCGTGACCTCTGTGGCGCTTTCTGCTCCGTTCTATGAAACTCTGGGGCCTGAAGCCAGTGTGCTGTTTGTATTCCAGAATTCTTTGACCCCTTCCTCCAATTCCATCGCCCAGAGGAAAAGCGGTTTGACGAACGTGGAGGGGGCATAAGGGAAACGTGCTTTACTGCTCAGTTTTGATGGGGGAGCTCTTTCAGGGAAGAACGCTTTGTTAGAGGGAGCTCAAGATAATTCATTTGCTTCTATCTTAAATTTTTCACAGAGAAGACTGCGTCCAGGTGACTCGCCCAGCCTGGTTTTGACTGTGCCGCACGAAGGGAATCTGAGGAAGCAGAGGAATCCCCAACCCACAGATGGATGCGTCTGCTGATCATGGAGACTCTGGTGTAGAAAATGCTCAGAAAATGTAAGTTGGCATTGCTGATGGTGTTCTGAGGAGGAGGAGGACTTGTTCATGGGGACCCCTGTGAAGAAGGCAGAGATGCTGGGATTAATTCCCCTTAATTTGCACTGAGGTATAAAGAGATCATGTCTCCATTCATCCGTTTGCTCAGATAGTGTTCACGGAAATGTGGCTGCTCAGAGTGGTGGTCGCTGGGTCTCAGGCCACCTGCCCAGGGTGGTCCCTGGGTCTCAGGCCACCTGCTCAGGGTGGTCCCTAGGTCTCAGGCCACCTGCCCAGAGTGGTCATCCCTGGGTCTCAGGCCGTTTGCCCAACGTCCATTCTAAGGCACCTTCCTTCCAATGGCAGTTTCCATTCTTTGGCAGGGACAACAGGACTAGAGGCTGCAAATTCGCCATCCATTTTTCCTTAGAAAAGGTGAGAGACATTTAAGGGAAGAGAGGAGGAAATCAGACTGACGTGGCCCTGGGTCAATTCTGTCTGTCAGTAGCGTCGGCAGCGTGAAGCCCTCCTACCTCCCAAGTTACTCCTTCTCATTCTCTCTTTTCTACCCTAACCAACATAATGCAAGTAATTATCTCTTGCCTGAATTACTATAGTGGCTTTGAAACTGTCCTTGATTCCAGGCTCATTCCAAAATTACCTTCTTTTCAGCCACTAGCATGAGTTTGGTGGGGCCAAAAGGTTCCCAAATGAGTTCTTTGCTTTCCAACTGTCCCCATTCAAATCCACTGCAGACACAGCCCCGGGCTCACGTCACTGTTGCCCAAGTCTCTTCAGGTGACAGCATGCTCAGGTCTCTAACCCAGGGACTGTCCCCTCGGCTACTCCGTGTGCCATTGCAGGCTCTCTGCGGGGCCTTGGGCTCCATGCTCAGGTCTCTAACCCAGGGACTGTCCCCTCCTCTACTCGTGTGCCATTGCAGGCTCTCTGCGGCGCCTTGGGCCTGGTTGTCCTGTGCCTGCCCCCAAATGGGACTTCTGGCTGCTCTCTGAAACCCTCTGGGCCTTGCTTGTGTTTTCTTCCTCTGAAATAGCCCTAAAAATTCTTTTCTCTCATCCCTGGATTGGTACCTCCCCGGCAGCCTTTCTGCACCTGTTTTGTGAGTTGCGGTCTCGCCCTCACCTGCCACTCCTCCCCCCTCTGGACCACTCTGAAGCCACTTGCTGTGTTCTGCCCTGGAGCCCCTGAGGGCCCCTGTGTGGCCCCACAGTCTGCGTGTCCTGTGAGGGTGGCGATGCTGTCTTCAAACCAGCACAGTGCCCAGCACGGTATTGTATTATTTTTGATGAAGTAAAAAAGTAAATTGATAGTGCAAGAAGGTCTCTGAAGGAAATGCGGTCATCAAACGGCCTCGGTACTCAATCTCACATGACGGACAGGAACACTGCCCAGATGCTGACCACTCTGAGTGACAGAGTGCGTGCGTTGTCAAGGGCCCCTTTCTTTGGCCCATCCTCCTTTCCACGTGCCTGGGTCTCATCCCACCCAGCTCAGTTTCAGCGATCTGACTCTGAAAGTCTGAAGCGCTTACCACCACTTCAGCAACTTTTAGTGTGATTATGTCTTTGTGTTTTAGTGTGTTATTGTTGGTGGTTTTTAAATAGGTTAAATAAATATATGACTGGCAAAAGGCGAGTTGCCTATTGTGTAACCCAGAACAGCTGTCAGTTGGACCTTGGCCTTCCCAGGGATGGTGTCCCCCAAACCCAGGTCTCCAGAGCTGCAGTTGACAGGGAGTCTCAGCCCTGATGAATTGGGGACAGTGAGGGCAGTGGGATCACTGAGCCCAGAGGAGTGTACTCTGGCCACTGAGGATAATGTGGATGCCCTAACTGTATCAGCATTCTTGGAAAAATGGGAGTAAAGTGCAAGACAAAGGTGGACCGAGGTGAAGCTCAAATACAGCCAGAGAGGCTGCTTTCTGGTTCTCCTTCAGCAAGGAGACATGAGCAGTCACGCGTCCACCTGCCACGGAGGACACGCCAGCTCTCTCGTAATTGAGGGGGCACCTGTGGGCGGCTCAGGCCTCACCTGGAATCTTTTCTTTCTGCATTTACTGACATTTAGGAAACAAAACCCATTATCTTAAAATTGGCTAAATATGGTCTCTCCAGTCAATTCTGCCTATAAAACAATTTTCCTATTCAAGAAACACTGAACAGCAGACTCCATCTCTCATAAAGAGGCCATTAATTCTCTGCTACTGCTCATTATTCTTATTAACTATTCGCAGACTTTTTGCTGGAGGCAAAATGTATCTATTAGAGCCAGCAAATAAGGATGGCTAACATGCTGAGGCTAGCGTCCTCACCAGGCCCTCGGTGAAGCCAGCGACCTCGGACCCCACCAGCTGGGCCTCGTGCGAAGCATCTGTGCTCTAAGAGTGAAAACTGATCACTCGGACTTTTCCTTAATTGTTCATAAATTGGTTTATACGAGAAGGGGGAGAGAAGTAGGAGGAAGCCTGGCGATATCCCTGTGAAATACAGCCAGAGAGAGGGAAGCAAAGAAACTAGCACTTCCAGGTCATCGACTTACTTAATTCTTACCATTGGCTTAAAAAAATGACTTTAATGAAGTACATTTTACGGATTGTAAAATGTACTCACTTCAAATGTAAAATGCAATGATTTTTACTAAACTTACCAATCGATGGGAATATCACAGTGACTCAGTTCTGGAACACTTGCGTCCCTGGCTAAGATCCCCTGCACCCTTCTGCAGTGAGTGTAATCCACACCCCTCCTCCCAGCCCCAGGCAAGCACTGATCAACTTGGTACCCCTACAAATTTGCCTTTATGGGACATTTTATGTAAAGGAACCACACAAGACGCCCTGTTTTTTGTCTTTGTTCACTCAGCCTAAGGACGGAAGTGCATCCATGAACCGCAGGTGTCAGAGCTCCTTCCTTCTAATTTCTAGATAGTATTTCATGTATGACTGTCACAAGTGTTGTCTCTCCAGCCACCAGCTGGTGAACATTTAAGGCGTTTCGAGTTTTGGGCTATTATAAATAAGGCTGTCCTGCACATTGATGAATATCTACATGGGGGCCTTTCTGGGAGCACACGTTTCCATTATTTTTTTTTTTGAATCTATAATTAGAAGTGGAATTGCTGGATCACGTTGTACTTTCTGTTTAACTTTTTTTCTCAGACTATTTTCCAAAGTGGTTGGACCACATTATATTTCTACCAACCACGCACGAGGGCTCCTGTCTCTGCATATCCTCATCAAGGGTTCTCTGCCTTATTTATAGCAGCCATTCCAGTGAACAGGGACTGGCACTCTGCTGTGGTTTTAATTTGCATTTCCATAGTAAATAATATGCTGAATGTCTTTCTATGTACGATTGGCCACTCCACGTCTTCCCTGGGGTGACATCTGTTCAGATCCATTGTCCATTTTTTAAAAACTGGCTTGTTTATCGTTCAATGCATGCATTGTTAAGTATTTTTTATAAATTCTGGATGCAAGTTCTTTATCAGATTTGTGCTTTGCAAATATTTTTTTGCCAATCTGTTACTTGTCTTTTTATTTTCCTAATAGTGTCTTGAAGTGCGAATGTGTCAAAGTTTGATAAGGCCCAATTTATCAATTTTCTTTTCTTGTTTTTAAAGACAGAGTCTCATTCTATCTTCCTTGGCAGAGTACCATGGCGTCACACAGTTCACAGCAACCTCCAGCTCCTGGGCTTAGGTGATTCTCTTGCTTCAGCCTCCCGAGTAGCTGAGACTACAGGCACCCACCACAACGCCCGGCTATTTTTTTTTTTTTTTTTTTTTTTTTTGCAGTTCTGGTGGGGCCTGGGTTTGAACCCGCCACCCTCGGTATATGGGGCTGGCGCCCTACCCACTGAGCCACAGGCATTTCCCTTTTCTTTTTTTTTTTAATGTAATATCTAGGGCATCTTTGCTTGACACAATGTCTCAGAGATTTTCCTCTCTGGGCTCTTATAAAAATTGTTCCAGCTCTTCACCCTGTGACAACGTCGACTGACTTTTGCATGTGATTTGAGAGGAGGGTGTGAATCCTTATTATTCCCATGTCTAAGCAACTGTCCAGCACGGTTTGCAGAGAAGACTATGGATTGACCAATGAATTCATCGCCCTGTCACCTTTGCAGCACAATCAACTGTCTATAAAGATAAAGGTTTATTTCTGCATTCTCGATTCTGTTTACAAATAGCTTGGGATTTAAGTATGAGTCCCCAGATTTTCCACAGCAGACGTTGTGGCTGGTCAGTGGCAGAACAGGCCCCCACTCCCGTCTCCCTGCTTGCATATGTACGATCTTTCTCATTAGTAAGTCTGTAATACAGAAAACATTTTTGAATTTTATAATATTGATTAAGGAATCAGGAATCTAAGGATCATCTTTAGTGAAGGCCTTATCATTACAAAGGATATGGTTGTTTTCTGCTGTGAGGAAAGGGAATACACAAGTGCCCTTTCCTTTCCTTTAGTCACTGATAATGCAGTGAAGCAGCACTTGGCTCATTTGTTTATTCATACAACAGAATCCTGAGATTCCTCAGTGCAGAGGACGCTGAATCTATTAGTAACACCCTTCTTGTCCTGCTCAGGACAATCCTCCTGTTAACTGCCACTCCCCGTTACGGACGTGGATTTGACCACCTGTTCCCAATTACCTGCTCCCTGCTCCACACCTAGCAGGGTAAAGCCCAGAAGCCATAAAGACTCTGGTTTGGAACTCCACACGAGCTATGAAACAGCACCAGGCCTGAGACACAAACCTGTCTCCCACAGCAAAGGCGTCTCCGCTTGTTATCTCACATCTGCGTTCTTGCTTTCTTGGCTCTGTTCCTCCCCTTCCTGAGAATTTCTGAGTTCCTGAATATTTCCTTTATTTTTTGACAAGCTGCCTTGCTCTGCTTTGCTTTGTTCTGTTCTGTTTGTGTTTGGAAATCTTCTCCCTCTGCAGTGCCTGTGTCTGACCCCTGTCTGCTCAGGCGTGTGGTGACCTCTCACCCTGGCCTACACCCTGACCTCCACGCCCGCGTGCGTTTCCTCCCAGACCCGCGTGATTCCAGATGCTCGGCTCGGCCTTGATCCTTAAACCAGGACCCTGACTTGGAACGGGCTGGTGCCTGAGTTCTCAGGGTCTGTCTTCTGTTTTCACTGAGATTACCAGGGTTCACATCTTACAGGTCACTTATTAAGGAAGTGGGCTGGGGGTTAAGACTTTCTGGGTTAAAGCACTTCATCTGTCCTTTACTAGCAGTGTGAACTTGGATATAAACTTGGGCAAATTGCCGAGCCTTTCTGTATCCTCACCTCTTCATCCACAAAACAGGAATAACATTAATATTTGTATGTAGTGCAAAGGCTCGTGGGTAGAATAAAGGAGTGAACACACAATACTTGAAACAGTGCCCAATACATAATAAGCTTTCGGGCGAGGCACTCATAGTTCAGGGGTTAGAGCACCGGCCCCAAGCATTGGGGGTGGTGGTTTCAAGCCTGGCCTGGGCCTGCTGAGCACAGTAAGCTGTCAGTAACCTTGTTATTGGTATGTTATAGCGACACGCACCACTGTGGCCCATCTCTCTGCCCCTTGGGGGGCTCCCCTGCAGCCCCCCCACACTGCAGCCTGAGCAGCCTTCTTTACCAGGCCCCGCTCCTTCCTCCAGGTGAAACACAATATCCTCACCCTGCTCAGCAGGCCTTCCTCACCTGCCTCTATCCCCCCTCAGGGCCAGATTCCTGCCAAGGCCATAGTCATCGTCCACTTCCTTTTTTTTTGTTGCCCTTGGCAGAGTGCCTGCTGTCGTGTCACAGCTCACAGAAACCTCAAACTCTTGGGCTCAAGTGATTCTCTTGCCTCAGCTTCCCTCAGCTTTGTAGCTGGGACTACAAGCGCCTGCCACAACACCTGGCTATTTTTAGAGACAAGGTCTCACTCTTGCTGAGGCTGGTCTCAAACTCCTGAGCTCAGGCAATCCACCTGCCTCAGTCTCCCAGAGAGCTGGGATGACAGGCGGGAACCATGGCGCCCGGCAGCCTCCCGTCTTCTCCATATCACAGGGCCTCCTGCCTCTCCGCTC
Organism: Perodicticus potto; assembly: GCA_963574655.1. Lineage (NCBI taxonomy): Eukaryota > Metazoa > Chordata > Mammalia > Primates > Lorisidae > Perodicticus > Perodicticus potto. Next base: position 5,952 of record CAUYRH010147704.1, on the reverse strand, counting down.
CCACCACTCAGCTGCTGCTTGTGATTGACACAGCCACACTCTTCCCCTTACCCAGGTAATTTTAGTTACTCTTCCGGTCTTGGTTCTCAATTCCTCCAGGAAACCTTCTCTAGTCTGCTAACGTGCAAAAACTCCTCACAGTGCCTTAAATTTCCCATGGCAGAATTCCCTGTGGTCTTGTCCGTATGGGAGCCTTTCTCCCTCATTAGATGACCAGCTCTCTAGGTCGGGGCCTCCTCTGCCCTGCTCAGAGTTTCACATCCAACACCTGACATGGTGTGTGTGTGAAGCTCCCAGAACCTCTCCGCAGGGCTCCTGAGCTGGTGACAACTGTCTGCCGTCACAGGTGGGGGCAGCAAACACGGACAAAGTCTGAGGATGTCTGTTACCTCACCAACAGGAAAGAGGGTGTTCTACGCGTCCCTTGGAGCCGTGTAACTGACCAAAAGGCTAGGACGAGAAAGGATTGATCAACATAAAGAAAGAAGATGGCGGAGCTTTCTTACAGTTCCATTTCTCTTCATAAACAAGTCCTACAGCTTGTGTGAAAAAAAAAAAAATCAAAGACAAGGCCGAGAAGGAGGGCGAACATGAGTCGTTGGCACGAACAGTCCCACGGAGGGTCGGCTCCTTCTCCACCTGCTATAGAGTTTATAGAGTTTCCACCGGAGTGTCCCTGTGCATTTTATTCACCTGTCATCTTTATTTACTCCAATTTATATACTTAACTAATTTGGCTCGACATAATCAGGACATGGTCATGAGAAACAAGATGATGTCTTTTAAATATTTCATTTAATAAGAAAGTGCTGGATACAGATGCCTGTTCCTTTTTATTGGGGAAGTAGAAGGGGTCTAACCACCGCGACTCACAGGGTTAGCATGAATTTATAATAAAATTCCCCAAGACATGTGCAATAGCAACACTTTAACTAATGGAAATTGATTGAGATTTGAACTCATTTTTAATGGGTGGCAATGAACTTCTCTTTTACCTTGCCCCCAGTCACACATCCGCCCTTTCAGGGCCGTGCAACCCAAGAGAAGCGAGCGTACCCGGTAACGACCCAGGGCGGTGTTTGTCCGGCCACACACATCTGTCTTTCCCGCAGCCTCTAGTGTGTGGCCTGGCCCAGTTTAACGTTGCGGGGTCCTCAGTGGCTTGGCCCCCTTCCCTGTGGAAAGTGAACTCAAAAGGGCTGAAAGTCAACTGATTCCAACTGCACTTCTTTTTGCGTGTGGAAAATTAGGAACTTCTAAGAGCCCCGTCTTGTCTTTATGAAGCTGCGGCTTCAATGAGCTGAAAATCCAATTCCCTTAATGGCTCTTTTGTATTCAGTTTGGTTCCCAGAGATTAGAGGAAATTTTTTTGTTTAAAAAAAAAAAAAAAAAAAGCAAAGTTCTCTTCACTTGTCGTGTTGGATTATTTCAAAGGTAATGCTTGTAAATACAGGTAGCTTCCTTCATCCTTGGCATTGTCTGTGGAATTTTTGGAGACTTACCTACTACGAATCGGTTGTTCCTAATTAGTACAATAGGATCTACCACCATAGGAGAAAAAGTGCTCGCTGTCCATAAACAAAGGACGTTCTCCATCTAGGAATGACTTACTTGCATCTTGTCTTCTAGAAGGAACACATATTGAATTAAGCAAAACACAGAGGCCTAGAATACTAAGAATGGTAGTGTACAGTTATCGAAAAGCAGTTATTTGGGCTTGGCGCCTGTAGCTCAGCAGCCAGGGCACCAGACACATAAACTGGAGCTGGCAGGTTTGAACCCAGCCCAGGCCTGCCAAACAACAACAACAAAAAAATAGCCGGGCGTTGTGGCAGGTGCCTGTAGTCCCTGTTACTTGAGGAGCTGAGGCAAGAGAATCACTTAAGCCCAAGAGTTTGGCTGTGAGCTGTGACGCCACAGCACTCTACAGAGGGTGACAAAAACTCTGTCTCAAAAAAAAAAAAAAAGCAGTTATTTGCGGGGTGCTACTTTTGAGCACTGTAAAATGCATTATAAAGCATAGTCATCCTTCAGAGTCAAAATGCTTGGGGGTAACATGATATGACTTTCCATGTCACTCTGAGGACTCTCCTCTATGGTGGAGACATTATTAACATTGATGTTATCTGAAGCCCCATCCCTTCGCCTCCTCAGTGGCCACTGATGGATCAGTTTTTCACATGGTGCTGAACTTCATCAGCAAGCCTGAGACGGAGCCTGAGATGGAGCATTGCTCACTTTGCCTCTTGAGAAGCTGAGCTCACATGCTCTTCAAGACGGGCCGCCTCTCTCTCACCTCAGTCCTCTTCCAAGATCATATCCAGAAAGATTCAAAGAAAGAAATTTTCTCCCTAAATGCAGGAGCTGGTTGCAAGGATTTTTTTCCCTCTGTAATTCCATTCTACAAATTCCCTCCACCATCTGTTGATTCCTTTACTTATTCGCAGGTGGCATAAGTGGGATTAAGTGGGGACTGAGGTCTCACAGAGCTCTGTGACTTCAGCCATGGTTGCCCCTGAGGCTGAGGAATGAGGATTCTGGGCTTGAAAAGACCAGATGGAGCTTCGTCCAAGGGCGTCTCCTCCCTCCCCCCCTCCGCCTGGCCTGCCTTGCAGCCTTGGTCTTACATTTTAGCACCTACTTTCCCCCTAAGTTAGAATGCTCACCACTCACTTCGTAAGCCCTGGAGGGATAAGAGAAGTTAAAAGACTAAATAACAATGACTATTCCTGAGTTTCAGGAGAACCAAAGAATTACTTATCTGTTCATTCAGTGGAGTTTTTGGAGTGTACGCACTGTCAGTCACTCCTGTGAGCATTAGGAAAGCAAAGTTTAAAAAGTATTAACTCTCTTATGAAGGAAAGGAGGTAGATAAGAAAAAGGAAATGAAAGAATTCTGCCTGTATCTTAGAGGTCTATGCGAATTATAGCAGAAACACAGGAAAAGAAACACTAAGTTTCCTTGGGGAGGGAGGATGGGATGGCTCTGCAGAGGAAGAGGGTTCTGAGAAGTCAGGGTGTCCTAGGCCACAGGGTGAGGGGTGCGCCGTAGGCAGAGGGCAGCGTGGAAGGGAAGCCGCCGCAGAAGAGTGCGGCAGTGTCCAGGCAGAGGGCGGTGCTCCCCTCTGTCCGTGACCTGGAGGTCACATGCTGAGGGCCTTTTAGAACAAAAAGTCTAGCGAAGCCCAGGGACTGCTCACTCTTCTGAGCACTGTCAGGCAGCTGTGAGGCAGCAGGATCCTAAATGGAAACCAAACCCCATTTGACTCTCTGTCTTCACCTGGTTTTAATCACAAACAAGGGAACAACCCAGGACCTGTGTCATTCTGATTAGGCAGAAGGGATGAGTGGGTGTGATTCTGAGAAAGATCTAGAATATACTCTCACAACTGTGGGGCGTGGTGGCTCACACCTATAATCCCAGCTGGGATTTCATCTTATATAAAGTAGTTAGATTTGGGGAGTCTTTTCGAATACAACATGAGGGTGTCTACAGGCTGGAAGCCATTTTTATTGAAAAGCTGTGAAGATGCTATCTGGATTTTGTAGAAAATTTTTTTTAAGCCAACGGCAGGTTGTAGAGGACACAGGGTGGATGCCAGGGCTCCCTTTGTCTTGCGAGGGCTTCACCACTGCCACACTGAAAACCCTGCCTCTTCTCTGCACATTTGGGGGGAATCTTGGCATGCAGTGTGGTTTTGTACAGCTCACAGGGTGCATCAGCGTGTAGGTGAACACTCGCTCATTAATTCAGGAATGGTTAGGGAGGATTTGACACATGGTTGTCACTGCTCTGGGCACTGGAGACGTGGCAGCCTATCGCACAGGAGAATCCCAGCTTTGTGGATTTTACATATGCATTGGGTGGGGCAGACCTGAAGTATCAAATAGCAAACAAATAAATAAATGAACCCAAAGGGGATGAGTTGTATGTAAAATAAAATAGATCAAGGAAGGAAGACATGAGTCAAGGAGGGTGTTGTTTAAAGACAGCGGTCACCGGTAAGGCAACTTTTAAATAAAGTGTTGAGGAAGCAGAGTCATGAGGTTATGGAAAGGAGAAGCCTTCCGGCCAGAGGCACCAGCAGGTGTCAGGGCCCCAAGTCAGAGGCTGGAGCAGCGGGAAGAGCGGCAGGAAGGGGGAGGTGAGCAGGGGATGGGGCGGGGCGCTGTGTTTGTGGGTTCCTGTGAGGGTGGGGCTGCCCTGTCACCTTCAGGATTGCTGGTGTAGGGCAGCCCAGACCTTGAGGGGACCTCAAAGTAGAAGGTTGTGAGTCAGTATCCATCCCAACATTCTCAGTGTTCGGAGTTTGCAGAGATTTATGAGATTGACTGGGTGCGGCTCGCCGTCCGTGGTACTAGGGACAAGTCGTGACTTCTCAGATCACAGCCATCTTTCAAAACCTTCTCGCTCTGCCTGCGTTCGGAACCCCCGTGGGGCAGTGTAAACACATTTAATTATATATGGTAGGTATTTATATATTTCATACACTCCTTCCTGCCGTATATAAGTACTTTAACCTTTATAAAGTACGTAAGTACTTTAAACCTTATTTGTACTTATAAATAAAATATAAGTGTCAATAGCACTTACTGAATGAGTAAGCGAGGGAAGACAGGTCTTTAGGGCTTCATGAGGCGTGAGGACGCAGCAAACATTGCATCACACGTGATCCTAACACCGATCACGGGGACTCTGCCTTAGGGACGGCGGCTCGCCTGCTGCTCAGTCACATCCTTGAGAGAAAGGAGGATTGGCAGCCGTAAGTGTTTTCACATCATATGACTGTGAGCACAAGGAGAAAACCCCGTTTAGGAAAGAATGTTTGTTTAAAGAATCACATTTTCTTTTTAGATAATGAACATAGAGGCAACTTCCAGCCCACCATTTCAAACTGCTGAGTCATTTGCCACTTTAAATGAATTGAGGGCTGTTAAAGGTTTTATACAAGAATTCATTAAATATGCATCGAGCCAGCTTAAGATGGAAATTGTTATAAAAACTGGCAACGGTTCAAACGGCAAAATGTTCCAGTTTATGGTGGAGATATTTTACTCCCGCCTGGATTCCATCGCCTGTTAGTTCATTCAAACTGGCAAGGCAAGAGTCATCCGCACAGGCCGTGAGAATTGCTTTAACTGTCCACGTGGCTGTTCTGGCAGCCGAGGAAAACACTGTGATTCCAGCCAGGTGTTCCCGAGCCCGAAGGCATGGTGGGCAGTGAGATCCACGCCTTCCCCTGAGTGCTGACACCTAATCACCTGGACGCAGGCTGTGAGGCTATTGAAACAACGTGTGTTGTCAGACACACACACGGGCCGGGGCTGCGTGTCTCTCCCACGCACTCTTTCTATCTCTGGGGATGAGGAGGTGCTGGAAAGAAGAGGTGAATGGTGGGAAGCAGATGCTATGGTGGAAAGAGCACATGGCTTAAGATGAAACCACTGGATTCACGTTCTGGCCGTGCCACTCACCAGCTGAGTGACCGTCACCCAGTCACCAGTCTTAGCCTTATGACCTATTTGTTCATGCAGTTTTGATAATGATACCGGCTTTGTGGCCGGCTCCTAGGAGGCACTTCTGCTGTAATGCTCTAGAGGTAGGCCAGATATTCTGAAAAACGATGCCCTAAAAATGACAGAGTAAAGAAAAATAGGATTGGGGTTAGAGTATTCAGAATCCATACCATAACTGTGAGAAGTGCTGCCAATTAAAAAAAGTTAAAGCTCTGGCTCAGCGCCTGTGGCTCAAGCTGCTAAGGCGCCAGCCACATACACCTGAACTGATGGGTTCGAATCCAGCCCGGGCCCGCCAAACAACAATTATAACGGCTGCAACCAAAAAACGGCCGGGCGTTGTGGCGGGCGCCTGCGGTCCCAGCTACTTGGGAGGCAGAGGCAGGAGACTCGCTTGAGCCCAGGAATTGGAGGTTGCTGTGAGCTGTGATGCCA